>WHYT01000340.1:74421-109162 GCA_009806455.1 Tetrax tetrax
AATATTACTTCTTGGAAAGGGTAGTCAGGCACTGGAATGCACTGCCCAGGGAGGTGGTGGAGTCACTGACCATGGGGGTGTTCAAGAAACGTTTGGATGTTGTGTTGAGGGATATGATTTAGCTGAGAAGTATTGGTGATGGTTGGACTGGATGATCTTTTAGGTCTTTTCCAATCATGATAATTCTGTGATTCTGTGATCAGGCACACAGGAATTCAAAGAACTACATTGCTCACATCTGCAAACGTGTCCTCAGTTGCATATGTGTTTAATAAAGGTCTTCTCTGCTTAAGTTTATGGCAGTTTCACTTGAAAAAAAGGACTGAAGCCAAGTATTTTTCCCTTGTAGAAGTTTTCTAAAGTAGTGAGAGGCATCACAGCCCCACAAAAAAAAGCACTTCTTCCCCAGCATCTTTCTCCCATTTGAAATACAGAACTACAGAGCAGGAAAGCAGTAGTGGCCACTCCCAAACCTCAGGTGTTGGGTTTTTGGTTTGTTTTTTAATACATCTACTGTATCTTGGGCAATGTCAAATGCTATTCAAGTTATCATAATATTTAAGAGCTTAATGTAGAATTTGAACAATTGGAGATGAAGCTACGATTGCAGCAAGCAGAGTAAACATCTGTGTTTGTTTTAGGCTAATATGGTGGAGAAAAGAGTTTCATTTTGTAACCACACTGGGAAGCATGTAGTGGAACTAATGGGCTTTTACAAGGGATTTTACAACCCCCGAATACAAAACTCCGGGCTTTAAGAGACTTATGTACGCCCTCATCCATTAAATGCTGCCCTAAATCACTCCCCACAGACTACTGAGTAGAGAGGGCAGTCCTCTTCAGAGGCAGTAATACAAATGAACAGAACACAATTCATTAAAAGTTACTAGTGATGCACTAACGACAGACTGGTTTAATATGGCAGTGGCAGGTGAAGTGACTGGGGACAGCAGCAGGTTAGAGAAGTAACCAAAAGGAAATAGGTATCACCAAGCTACTTTCTGTTTTGCCCTTCTCTTTACCTCCTCTGGAAAATCCAGTGAATCAGGGAAATACCTAACAAGTGAAGAGATCTACAAGGCAAAAATGTAAGAGTTTGAGCCAAGCCTTACAATAAAAGCTTGAGAATATGAAGCTATCTCAGCAACACATCTTTAGTAATTACCCAAAGATAAATCATCTCATTCTAAGTACAAGGGAAAGGACAGAAACTGCCAGAAACAAGTCAGTTGCAGATAAAACAACTGTTACCTATTAGCTTGGTCTCACAGCGCACCAGCAACCCAGCCTCACCAGAGTGGTCCAGCCTATTTCCTTTTAGTGCCAAACACATGCAAGACGTACTGAAAACCTAAAGACAGCTCCACAAGAAATCATCTGGCACATTTGATTGCAAAGAGTATTTCCCAGCCTGGAAAGTCACCAAAGGTGCAAGGGAAGAGGCAGCAGCGTGGTCTAAATTGGATGCTGCCATTCTGTCATCGCATCAGCTTAGCTGTTAGCACCTCAGGTGTTTTATTACAGCGCTCTCCTAACCAAGGCTTGCTGTTGGGAAATGGAAAGCAGCACAAAACAAATGGGAGATCATGGTAGGTTTCCAGAATCCATACTGGACAAGGTACTGACTGATGGTGTAACTTTTAATGCCTCTGAAATCAATCTGCTCCGTACAACACCGGCATCAAGTACCACAAGAGAAAACAAACAACATCCAGGATCAAGTTTGTTTATGTTTGACACTTCAAATCATTTGTACGCTCAAACTTGGAGCTGCCAGCTCTGGAGTCTGCCACGTGCTCCCTGCTCCCTTTGTATCTGCCAGTTCAAACATGAAGGAAGAAAAAGAATCATAATCCCTCTTGGCCTCTTTCAGAGAGCTGTCTCTTGGAGATACCACTTGTAGTGACAGCAAATCACCAGCCCACTTGCCAAGTTTGGCGTAGACAGATCTCAGCCAGTACCAAAGAGGCTACTAGGCTTTTCAATAACGTTTGGAAAGGCACCAGAAAGTCTGCCATCCCTGCTCCACTAGGAAAGATGGCTGCACTCCTCGCAGGAGTCCGACCCAGCCTCCCTGCGTTAATGTGAAGGTAAGGATTGCTTTTTCAAATTATGTATGCACACGCCAACCAGAATCAGAAAAGAGTGCAACTCTGACAGTGCTCTCCAGCAGGTAAAAACAATGCTGTATGGAAAGTAGCAAGAATAGAAAGCAAGCAAATATTCTGTCATTTAGGAGCATGATCAACACTTATGATCCATGTCATCTAGCGTCAGAGTTAGCTCCTCTACCTTTCAAGCCACTAAGTATTCCAGCAAAGCAGTATTTTTTGAACACTAAGTTAGCATGACTTGTTACTGTATACTTTATAATACAGAAGCTGAGGAAACTGGTATGTGGCAAAGAAAGTTTCAAAAAACAAAATACCAGAGCTTACTATCTTACATAAAAATGTTAAACATTAGCCTTTTGATGTTTATCCTCCCTTCTTAGCAAAGAAAAGCCATGTCCATTGGAGTTTAAAGCTGGGATTTTCAAAGAAAACCAAGGTAGGGTAGGGAGCAAATATTAGTCTAATTAAATCGGAATCAAACCCTTAACTCCCCCTCTTTGAAAACTCCTGCCTAAAGCTCTGCAAAAAAAGTAACCCTTGTGCTAGTGTTCAAGAGCATATGACCAGGCTAACAGCTATTTTAATTAAAAAGCACAGCTCTGCTGCCTGAAGAGCTTTTCTGCTCAAGACAAACACTTGCTTCTTAACCTAGCTCCCAACGCTGGAGTTATTTGGTGGAGTCAGCTGTTAGCACACTGTGCTTCCCTTGAGACAAAGGTCTCCTAGATTTTAAAATATACAGTTCAGTGGAGCCCCCTTTTCAGGGGAAAACAAAGCCTAAATAAATACAACTGCCATGGGAGTCTCGTCTTCCCAGCTACGGGAGTAGAAATAACGAAAGGAGGCAAGCAGGCCAAGCCTGCAACGGAAGCAGGACAGTGTAGATCTTCCAAAACCCACTTCAGCGTAGACATAGGGTGTCTCCCAAACCCAGAGACTTATCCCACAACTCCTGATGCAGCACTTCAGGAGCAAACTATGCAAAGGACTTCACTCAATGGAGGATACAAATCTTCATCTCTGCTGTGCACCATTCCCGAAAGGCGATTTGGGCCAAACACCGCCTCACGATGATCCTCTGAGACACTGCAAACTTTCCACAGCAAAGTAGGAGTCCTTCTCAGCCAAGAAAAGCAAAAGCATTTTCAGCTTTTTACCTTATAAATCACTTCAGGGTCCAAATTCTCAAGTCATCTTTCTTGACACAAAGCTGCGCAGGTTAGATCAACAGAGTAAACAGGTGCATTTTAAACAGTCTTGTTTCTTTACATGAATTGCAGTCTGGAACAGCTGACCAGCCTTTAAATTCTCAGGTGGTTTCACCGGGTCCTGTGGAAGGACAACCTAAGCTTCCACATGATTTTACAGCCCTGGACACTGCCATCATTTCCTCTCCATCTGTTCACCATGAGATCGCCCTGTGAACTTTAATTCCTGATCCCAGACGAGGGGAAAAGGAAAAAAAGCAGCTGGAGAAGATTTTTTACTAAATTACTGAGTTAAAGTGGCACAGTCCAACAAATACCAGAGCCAGCTCAGGGGAAGGGTGGCTGGGAACACGGAGAGAAGGCAAAGACACCTTCCTCCTCAGACCACAGTTAAACCACCAGCCTGGTTTAACTACTGCAGAACAGCAGCGCAAAGCAGAGTCTTCACATGGCACAGACATCAGCCAGGATTTTAGGCTAATTTTGACTCAAATTACACTTAAAACACACCAAATTCTTGTCCTGCCATGCACAAAGGAATAGATTTCAGTCTTTCACAAAAGCATCTTGATCTATTTCCAATAAAAAGTGAATTTCATTATACACATGCAACACAGTGCCTTGAAAGGCCTCAACAAACACTGGTTCTAACACAGGATTTAGCCTGGGACAAGATAAAGTCATCCTTAAACAAACAAATCAGTTAACATTCATCAACAGGAAAGATCTAGTACAGTTTCACCAAAACACATGCAAGATTTTCTTGCCAGTCACAAATTTATGAGGTTGACAATCACTGTAACCATATGAAATACGAGAACTTTGAAGGTGACAAAAACATTAGCGACAGCAGGAATTTCTCATCATTGTTTCTGAAAGGCAAGATTTTATCTTTCCGGAAAAAGCAGCAAAATGAGAAAGAGAAGGCAAGCACTTCAACAAATAAGGAGCAGTGAACCCTATTTGAGGAGCAGGAAATTAGACTGAAAGCAGTCTCTCAAAAGCTAGATTTTAGTACCAAGGAGAAAAAAAAAAAAGTAAATTTAAATGCATAGTTATGTAGTCCAGCCTACCACCTGTCACGGAATTACAAGAGGCAGGTAGTTACCAGAATTAAGTAGGACAGTTTCTCTTTCAGTAAAGGATGCTTCAATATCACTTTACACAAAGCTATTCTCCATCGGGTGCAGTACTGCTGCTTGATTTTTCTAACAAGGAATGGGATTGGTTTCTCTATACCATGAAGCACAAATTAAATTAATAAACATGGTAGATCATCAACCATGGCACAAAGATTTAATAAAGACTAAAACTGCAAATAGACCAATTTAAACTTCTCCAAGATTACTTGAAAAGTATTAGAAAGAAGAGACTGCAGAGGAACTTAGGAAGACAGCACATGTACACTGTTAAAGTACTTTTAAAAAATTTAACATCCTTTCACTTTTAGCTGATGCATTTTTTTTTTTTTCTTTAAGCTTCACATAATGCCCTCTAGCCTCAAGGTCTCTTTGGAAGCTTTTGATTTCCTGAAGCGTTTGCTCTCAGCTTCCCACTGTTGGGCTATAAGCATTTATCAGGACAGACTCTTACAGAGTTGTTTGCTCAGCTCTCCCCTCTTCACTTGCCTTAGAGATGATTTACAGTGTTATAAATCACGTTTGTGCAAAGGATGGACCTGCACTTACACAACATTTCCTTATTGCTCAGCAACTTGGTTTTTATTGTAGTTTACTCCTGTCAGCATCAGCTGCAGTTTAATCCTGAGAAAAGTCACCTCCCCAAACTATTCTAGTAGTTTTCCATCTACCTTCCCTATTTTGTGCTCTGCCTCAGTGACACCCCTCCTGTCTCGAACCTGGACACGTACTGATATCCTGCATCTTCTCAGTCTCTAACTGAAGACGCAGGAAAGGGACTGAAGTCTGTTCAGAGAAACAAGCTTCTTTCAACAAAATGCTACAGAGATGACAAAGCAGGGTCACTGCTGGGCTGAGCTGCAGGACCACGTTAGAACAAGAGGAATTCGGGTGACTTGCAAGACAGTCTGTCCACTGGCACAGTTCATTTTAAACACGACAGTCCAGTTCCCCAAAGGCTCTAATGTTCATTGTTCAAACAGCCAAGCTGCTGGTTCCTGAACGGTGAGACCAGTTTTATTTCCAAGCTAACCTGATCCCTGAAGTCTAGAAAGTCAACAGCCTTAAGAAGCCATCATCTAAAACCACTGCTGCGCTGATAATCTTAACCTCACCATAAACAAAGGAAATTCTCAGAAAGCCCTTTCCACTAAATTGTTTTAGAAAAGCATGGGAACAGAAGGCTTGAGGAGTTCTTATCTCTTTCCAGGGTTTCACCGAAGGGAAGCATCCTTCACACACACAAGGTTTTCTGGAGAGACTGTGCACACAGGAGACAGATGGCACAATGCTAGGCCACAACACAGGTCTAAATTTTTTCCCAATGCAAGTCAGTCAGAGCCCATGAGAGGTTCAGAGAGGGAGCCACACAACTGCATTGCAAAGAACTTCAGTGGTTAATCAGAGAGAGAATCTACCACAAAACCAAACAGAATCTCAGCCTGTTACCACCAAGGTCTCTTCCAGGTGAGTGGCAGAAGTCATCCCTAGTTGACAACAGTCATCTACTCAAATTCTGTAAGCCAAGCTAAGTTTTCGAGGCCTCTACAAAGCAAAATAATCCCTTGTAGATTATAAACTGATGCTATACACACTCATAATCCCCTGTGCTTCAGGAATAAGCCTGAGGTTAATTTACTGCTGACAGATGCTGGAAGCCATAACAAGGTTTATAATTTCTGCAGCGTGAAGCAAGATTTTGGGGGTTACTGAAGGGTTGTTGGCTCCACACCCGAGTTCTATTCATGTTTTCCTTTGCAGGTTTCACTTTCTGCAGGCTTTAAACACAGACAGACAGAGAAGCAGTACAGAAGCAAGGGTACTTGCTCATTAAGGGACTCATTTTCTCCTCTTTACACCTAGCTTCAAAGAGCTATTCAAGCAGTGGTGCATTTCACTCTTATGTGGTTTTAACTTCATTTAACAATATATAATTATTTAAAGTTAATGAGAGTTCTTAACTGGGAGCCTCCTTTGCACTTAATGACAACCGGTTTATAACGAGAATGATGCTCTTGGAGGAAAAATAGCTAGAATGAGATGAAACCTCTGGTCTCTAGCAGTCAAACTCCTCACAGTGCATTTGTCTGAACTACCAACCACTACAGATGTTCTGGTTTCAAACACTGTATTTTCTAGATACAGAGAAAAATGTGCTAAAGGTTCTTCAGAACCTGAGGAGCTAGGTCAAGCTTATTTCCAAAACAAGTATCCCAATCTACTTTATGAAAGGAAAAATGCAAATTGAGTCCATAGCTCAGTTTTCCAGTTTTACGGTTGTTTTTTTAGCTATGATTTTGAAAGAAGGGCAAAACTACACTTAGCTGAAAAAGTGTGCCAGCTAAGAATCAAAAGTATGACTCAAAAAAAAAAAAACCCAACCCAAAACCGGAGGTATTTGTTTATTTTTGAGGTACAGAGACATTTTGTGACTAAAAGTGACACTGAATTTCCTGTAAGCTGCTTCCTTACATCAAGCATAACACTTTCTTGAATTCATGCTTTTTCCCCCTTCAGATCCCCCTGCAGACTTAGAGTAAAGCAGACTCATTTATGAAGCAAAAGTAGCTTTGCTAGTCATAGAACTCCAGATAAAAATCAGTCACATCAGGAAAATAATAGCAAGAACATAAGCTTGCCATACATACACCAATTCTCTTCCCTGCCTTTCTCCCACCAATGCCTTCTTTCAGATTTGCCCTGTTATTCAGCAGTGTTACTGTTCTCTATCTACTGGGGATCACTATCCCAGGTTAAAAATACCCCCCAGATGTATCAGTGAAGTACTGCTATATGCACATACCTGTATCAGCAAAGCCGTGCTTTGTACCTTCGTAAAACACATATCCTCTTACATCCAAGCAGAAGTACAGCTCTGACAGTCAGACTGCATTGCGGCTCGCGAATCACGGTACTTATCTGCCAAACCCACGCGCACGTAACCCTGTTAACGCTGCCCAGTACAATGGGAAATTGCCCAGCATTGTGGTGGCTTTGATGCAAACAATCTTCTTGTTTGCATCCACTGACATCTGTCCCCCAGACTGCAGCACAAGGCACAGCTGTGAGCTGCATTCAGCTGTACGCAGCTTGAGTTGTACACTGGGTGAAGGCAGGAGTCCTGCACTTCATCCCCGTTAAGCATGCCCAGCCCGTACAGGAAGGTTCAGATAGTACGTACCTGTCCACTGCGGGGGGCAGCGGCAGTTGTAGGTGTTCACGCCATCCACGCATACGCCTCCATTTTGGCAGTTGTGATTCGGGCAGTCATCAACGTTGTGCCCACAGACGCTCCCCTCGAAACCTGAACAAAGCAAAATTCACAAGATGACCGAAATGGGCTTTCACCTTCTTTTGAAGAGAATTCACCCTTAATACAGCTTCCCCTCTTCTTTTTTTTCTTGCCCTGTTAACCTAATCCTGATGAACCTCAATGTAGCACACTGACCAGAGACTTTGTTGAATGCCTCTGCTGACAGCATGCAGTTCAGATTACACAGAACACCACTACGGTGGGTAGATGGCCAAATACATCTTCACCACCAAAAAGACAACGGCTTTTTTTTCTTTAAGTGACTAATGAGCACTGTCACTCAAAGGAAACAAAGTGAAGACCAGGAGATTTAGTTTACTAGGAGGTAAACTCATCACTGCCTATCAAGCAGCAGTTAGAGAACAACCCAGGACAAGTTTTCCCATGGCAAAAAAGTGCCCAGTGTTCACTTCACGAATACCTCAGCCTTGGTCATGTCAAAGAAAGATCCTCTATGCTTTGAAAATGAGCCTCCAAATCCCTGATTTGCCCCTCTTCAGTGTTAGAGAAGTCAGTCAATCAACAAATCAGCCGCCACCCAGGCAATACTTATACACTAGGCCCTGATTAAAAAGCAGAAGGAACCAGACACCCTTCTCCAATGAAAATCAAGGCTCCTAATGAACACAGCCACACTGGTAAAATATCCTTGCTAGTTCTCCCTTTCCTTTCAAATAAAGAGAAGCAGAGACATTAGGGAAGGGAGTCGTCAATAATCCATCTTCCCCTCGACTCCCCCTGTTGATTTACTTCATGCTTCATTAAATAAACCTGCCACTTCTGCTGGATGAGAGAGCTATGTATCAAAGCACAAGTGGATGTATGCTAATGTGGATGAAGTAAATGATTCCAGAACACATGTGTTAATTTAAAACATCAGCTCTGCCTCTTCACTGCTTTGGAATGTAATATTAGCATGACGCAGTCCTCTCATCCAAAATTATGCTTTAACCCTTCTACTTTTGATGCCCCATTCCAGACACTTCCATAACATCTGTGTCAAGTCACACAGACCCTCTAAGCAACATCTGCTCCAATGTAGATCATGCTGTGTGGCAGATGAGGCTGTAAAGCTCTGAAGCAGCTTCTCCAGGCTATCACTCTTCTCAAGAGACCCGAGATGTCCCACACATTCCCACCTCTTGAACTTCTCCAGTAAGGCAGGGAAGAGTCAGAAGCAAAGAGCAGTGCTGTTGCCAAGCTATATCAAGTGCATTAGTGCCCACTAGCAAGGAAGAAGCCCCTCCCACCTCCACTCAAGCTCCTGCAAATTTAATGGCAGTAGAAAAGGTTAAAATGAAGAGGAAATACATGACAGTTAGTCCAAGTCCTAACCACAGCAGTGTGTTCCTGGCAAAAGGTGGTGAGGAGCAACTACCAAGGAATACAACTAGTATCAGATCACTATATTTCAAACTGTATAAAGCTACCATGCATGACCAAAGGCTCAGCTATAAAACACAGGGGTGTCCTATCACTTTGCTCTTCAGCTTGACCACAGATTGCACTCGTGCCAGCAACGTGATCAGCATGGAAATCCATCCAGAACCACAAACTCCAAAGGTTTAAGTTCCTATCCTTTCGGCTTGGACAATATGAAGACCTATCCTACTTTGTAACTAAGAAATTCCTGACAGCAGGTATTTACTTAAAACAATCTCACTGTATTGCACTCAAATTTAAAGCTGTCCAATAATTATAAGTAATAATAAAGCATGGAAGTTACCCCAACACTAAAACCTCACCAAGCCATTGTGCATTTTCACTTTTTAACCAGCTATATTACCATCTAAGAGCTGGTCCTCTACTGTCTCATGCAAATGCAGAAAACCATTAATCCCACACTAAAACCTGGAGGATACCACAGCGACAATAGAATAGAAACAAAAAGAGAGTTTACCAAAAAAAAGCACAATGTAGTAAAAGGTTCAAGAGAAATGACACACAGCCAAGTGTGCTCAGTCAAAAGACATCTCCAAGGGACAGGGAATCAGGAAGGGTTTGAATGGAGAAGATGACACTATTTTGAAAACACAAGTTTCCTTTTTGGTAACTTCCCAACTCCCAAATTCCCTTTAAATTTTTCTTACTCTGAAGAACGACTTTGGCTTAGTTTCAGAACATCTAAAAGCTGTAAAGGCACGATTTTTGTGCCCTCTTCAAGTCATACCTACACTGCACTATGCAATCTGCTTAATTGGTAAATAAAACTCTCCTACTGAATTTTAGGTTTCATTCATAAAACTGGTCCTTTAGAGTCATGGTTGTTTGGGCCAACACACCTACATTTGAGCACAACACACATGAAGTTGCTCCGAGACATGTGAGCTTTTCTTAAGCTGGGTCCCAGGATCTGATTTTGCAGTTACATAACCTGACTCTTTTCCAGAAATCCAGAGAGTTCACTGTTTTGATGTATTTGGACACCTGACACTGTTTCCTGTTCCCTCCTGTGCTGGGACTAACATCTTGTCCTTTGCCTTCTCCCTCCAAGAGAACAGCTTGCAATACACAGCCTGACTTTTGCTCCGTATCTCCAAGCACAGCAAACTAAGGAATGAGAACCTCAAGGGGAAAAGCGTTCCCACTGCTAACAGCATGCTGTTCCTCCTCTCGTACGCAGATGGATACAAGCAGATAACTTTACCGCTACGTCATCTGAAATCTCCATGCCATTCCAGAGCGCTATATCCAATTCCCTCCAATTCTTAATCCTTAGCTTTATCTCAACCCATGAGCTACACCTCAAACTTTCTGCAGGACCAATTAGTTATGGGAACAGGAAATTATACCTGAATAAAAATGGTACGCTATTGTCAGATTTAGGGCCTGCTGACAAGGAATTAGGGATCTCGACACGGAGCGCTAAAACTGATCTGCATCATTTTAACACAGAAGCAAAGTTCTGCACACCGGGCGCCCAACAGTAGTTGCCTGCACGCAACTCCAATCGTTCAGCGTCTTGAAATAGAAATGAGATGGGCTACTCGACGTAAGAGAGTTGGCTCACGCAGAGCAGAGAGGCATGCACGCCGTCTGGTACCCCAAGACTGCTGCCATGGAGAACCCTCACACCTCACCAGAAGCAGCTCATCTCTAAATCCCAGCAAGGTTTTTCCACCACGGGAAATTCAGCATGTTTGCTAGACTCCATTCATGACGCTCACTGCACGAGGTAGTGCGACGCCCCGCTACAAACCGGCGTGAGGTTACTTCCTTTTCCCAGGAAGTGTTCCAGCTCTCATAAACAGCCTGCTCCAGCCTGACAGATCGTTTCCTGAACAAGCCCTTGGAATTCCCTAGGGTCCTTATCTTAGTTAATGGGTAATTATTTTGATGGATAACAATGAATAATCACTTTCCCAGCTAAGAACTTCCTCTATTGACTTGTTTAACATTCCATTAAAGGTTAGTTGCCAAAAGAACTCCTTTTTTGTCAAATATTTATAACTACGAGCTTGTTCTTATATTTAAAGGAGTTGTTAATGCTTCAGGTTAAGTCTCTTTCACAGAAGTATTTTTTTTACTATGACTATGATTGACCTAACATGCTCACTTGTCTGCAATCTTTCTATCTAAATCAAAGCCCAGAGAAAAAATTATTACACCAGATGGATGGAACATAAGAAGTTACCTTTCATACAGTGTATATAACTCTTCACTTACACTTGCCACCAATTGCTGACCCCTTCTAACACAGGACTTCATGAGTTACCTAATGTAAGATTTGTTTGTGTAAATCCAAAAGTGAAATGGGAACCTGAGAATTTAAAAATAGCAGCTTGACTATACTGTGGAAAAACAGTACTTGCACTACTGTAGAAAAAGCTGCTGTGATGTGTAACTCCAGCTTGTGGGCTTTTTCTGTATTTTCAAGCTCCAATTCTCAAGTATCTGTATTCTAAAAAAACAAAATTCACTCAAAAGCAAAGAAGAAAACATCTACAGGAAATAAGAACTCATTTCAGGGCCAGTCCAGGAGTAAGCTAATTATGCTTAAATTGCTGCTTAGGCAACATCGGTTTCTTCAAAGCAGTTTCACAGGTCATAAGATGTAAAATCGTATTTAAAAAAGCATCCCAGCAGTTCAAGATGTAACTACCTCCTGCCTCTACAGCCATAACGCTGAGCTATGGTAACATCTGAAGGCAATTCAGAAGGAAGGGCTAGAGCAATTCCATTTATAGTCACAGTATCATCGGCATCGCTCCAATTCAGAGAAGGCGTCTAGGGAGGAATTTCTAGTCCACACTCTTGGCGGGCCGTGTTCACATCTTCCCTGGCTGGGACGGACCACCATTTCTCTTCTCTCTGTTGACCTTTCCTTCCCAGACAGAACCTTTTCCAACACTTCAGAAATTTCGTGCTATATGTTTGACTGTAAGGGAGAAGAAATGGCTGGGTGCCTTGCCTTTATCAAAGAGTTCAATGTAAGCATTTTGGCTTCTCCAATGTCTCTTTTTTTGTTATTTTTCAAATGACTAGTTTTTAAAATCAAGCTAGCAAAACAACATGGCCAACTTAAACAAATACAGGAAATACAGAAGTGAAGGCTCTCAAAGCCACATTAACTCACCCCCACTATACACTTTGTATAACAAGTCCAAAAAAGCAGCTAATAATCCAAAACGTGTGTGAGCAGTGTGGGTGTGTAACTGTTACTATAGTAATCTCATTTTCATTTCCTGACCATAGTTTAGTCAGCCCACATGCTTGTCTAAGGGAAAATGTGCTCCTACCCTTGTGCCCCTGTAAGACAATCACGAAAGCAAACCGCCTTATCAGCTTTACAGGATCAAGTCCTTCAAACTTCATCTTCCTCTCCTCTTCCTCCCACCACACTGCTTCTGCGTGAGATCTTAAACTCCTTGAACTGGCTAAACAGATCTCACCGAGAAAAATCTGAATTTCTGATCAAGCCTGTTAATACAGAGATACTTAGTTTACAATTTCATTTTTAAAAGACGCAAAGCAGAAAAGCAATACATTCCCTGAAAAGAACTGTTAGTTCAGATACAACATTTTCAAAAGACCCTGTACATTCAAGCACTGTTTTTTCAAGCATAGTTCGAAATAGTTGCTTTTGCACAAAAATAAAGATGATACATCCTTCTATTTTAAGATTGACTTTCCTAAATTCTTCAAAGTCACATGCTTGCTCAGACAACCCAGAAAGTTGTTGTGCAGGCACTAGCTAAGGTTGGCAATGTACATTTAAGGTAATTTGAGCCAACACTTCAAGACAAAGGTCTCCAAAAAGAGTGTTTTTCACAAGTTAAGTTCTAAATGCGCTTTCCACACATACCTGTGACTCCAGATGATCCTGATGAGAATGCAGCCACTCTACATTCACCCTAAACAGCACATAGCAGCTACATCTCTCACATAAATAACAACAGAGAAATGCTTAAGGGAGGAGAGTTTACTTTTCTAGATTACCACACACCAAGCATTCATGTGCCAAACTGCAATACACTCAAGTAGGAAGTCTAGTCAAAAGCATTTCCAAACAATCAGTTTCCCATGGACTGAATTACTCAGTAAAAAAATATCAGCCTAAAAAAAAAAAATAATTGGGAGATGCAAAGATAACTAGTACTGCCCTGTGGTCAGTATGACAAGCGGATGGGAAGGAGCAGGACAGGATGAGACCACCAGGCTCCCAACCAGGTGACGCACGGTCATTTGTAGGGACAGGTGCCTTGGTGATCGGAGCCCAGCCTGACACACAAAACCAGTACAGCCCATGATCCTGAGTAAGCATGTCACCCCTGCTGTGGATGAACTCAGGGCAGCTATCAGCGTCAGAAAACAAGCAAGCATGATTTATCTGGAGGTACTATAGCATAAAAAGGGTGTAATGAGTTGGAAATGTCATCTCGTAAGATTTGGAGGAAATGGAGGAGAAAAAGGAAGGGAATAGAACCTATTATCTTTTAGGGGTAAAGACTGAGAAGGAGAAAGACACACATTCATCCTCATTCAAGCACTGAAGTTAACTGTTGTCTTTACTGACACAAAGCTACATATTTGTAGAGCTTTATGTTCACTGAATTTCACATTCCAAATGGGCATTAGGAGATAACAGCCTAATCTCCTTGGATCTACCTCAAAGTTCTTACCTATTTGACACCCTGCCTCTACTTGGCTTCCAAAGAAATCTGTCATTTCTAGTCTTCTTACCTTTTCTTCCCTTCCATATTATGAAATCCTGACACACAGAAATTAACATCCAAGCAGAGCTTCCTGCCTTGCTGAGGTTTCTCCCTTCAACCTTATATTAATGAGACGAGTATCACACAAACTCCAAGAGGTGTTTTCAGAAGAACACAGTGACAAGACTACAAAACAAAGCACTTTGAAGAAGGACCATTTACCTGGCAGACAGTTGCATTCAAAGGTGAAGTCACTTGTTTGGTGACACGTTCCTCCATTCATACAGGGCGACGGGGAACACGGCACATACACGCTCTCACAGCGATGCCCTGTATAGCCTGGCTTGCACTGGCATCGGTATGAACCGGGCAGATTGACACAGGTCCCACCATGTTGACAAAGGCCTGGTGTGGCACATTCGTTCACATCTATCTCACACTTCTGGCCAGTGTAGCCAGACAGACAGATGCAGGAGAACTTATTTCCAGATATGGTACATGTACTTCCATTGGCACAAGGTTGAGATGTACAGGCATCAATCCACTGGCAATCCTTTCCTGTAGGGTCAAGGCAGAGCACACCATTAATAAAAAGTTATTTCTATGGAAAATAGTATTTCCTTCATGTTACCCCAAAATGATTGGTGTACTAAATCTTAAAATTTTTACAGGAAAATTATGTCTGCATTTTGCAGTATTATATTTGAAACAAAAATCAATTTGTGGTTACAGTACAAAGTCATTTTATTTACAGAGTCGCAGCAAGATACTGAAAGTCATGACTTATAAAAATAATCCATGACCTGAAATCATACTACACACTGACACTCACTCTTCTTCTACGTCCCCTTCAAGAATGAAAGGGGTGAGTTTCCATGCTTCCCCTCAGACACCCAATTATGGTTTTCCCATAGAAAAATTCTGCTGGTCAGATTTACTTCAGTTCTTCTAGAAGGCAGACTCTGAACCCAAAGCGTAACAGCCACTCCAGAGTAGCTTCTGCACTCGGTTTTCCCATGTGGACAACCCCACAAGATCTAAATGTCTTTCTGCTTACGTGTAAAGGGTAGGGAGTTTGATTCCCTAACCCCCTTTGCTTTTTTTGGTCATGAAGTCACTTAGACCTCTTCTCATTTCCTGTGCTGGAGCTAGTAAATTTGAGAGCGTATTATGACTGCCCCAGAACATTCCAGGATGAAGTAATTCACAAAGGAGGGAGTCTGGAGGTACAAATGCAGAGCCTCACCTGTGTAACCTGGAGGACAGACACACTCATAGGTTTCCTGGCTGTGGGGATGACAAGTTCCTCCATTCAGGCAGGGCTGGGACACGTAGCAGAGGTGCGATTCGGAGTACTGACAATCCTCTCCCGTGAACCCTGGGGCACATTTGCAGATAGCCTTTCCTATCAGAGATGTAGTTTCACAAGTTCCCCCGTTCTTACAGGTATTGCTTTCGCAGGGGTTTCTGTACTGGCAGTAGTCTCCAAGAAAGCCTTCTCGACACCTGCAAGAGAGAAGAAATTACTTGCAGCACATTAACCTGAAGCCTTGCTGTCCTGGGAAGATATTAGGAATGAACTCCCATGGCCACCAAGAGCCGCGGAATTTGCCATAATTAACAGTAATACTAACAGACCTAAATGCTAACGTCATAGATGTTACAGGGCCTTCCTCTGGGATTGTCCCAAACACCACCACAGAAAACTTAAGTTCAAATTGTGAAATCACTCATTACAAAATAAATAAATAAATAAATACTGCACACAATTGGAGTTACATCAAACGTAGGACCTTGTTCTTGCCCTTCCCTTCAAAATTTCAGTAATAGTTTAAGTGTTAAAGAACTGCTGAGTAACAATTAATTCCTTGCACCTAGGCCCATTCTAATAAGCATTCTTTTTTTAGAAGAAAATCAAGCCGTTTCAGTAATAAGTATTAACATCAGGTATCATCCATCTTCCAAAATATTTATAAACCTTGTGCAAATGCAGTGTCTGAGGGCCCAAATCTCCGTAGCAGTTCTTTCTCCACAACGCTCCCGTGAGACAGGAATATACTGCTATCCTCATGCTGATAAGTGCATCTGGGACTGCGACACGCTGAAGGCTGCGCTCCACTAGCAACGCAAGCACTGAAGTCAGGTCTCCCACGCCCCTGGCTAGCACCCTCATGACAAGGTCATTGTTCCTCTGTCTCCCACAGAAAAACGAGTACACACACTATCTACAACCAGGGCAATATTTTATACAAAGATATGCGATCGCAGAATAACTGCGGTTATTTCTCTCTAGCCTAAGCTTATGTCAATACAGTCTGACTACACTTGTCAGCTGTAATCCATCTTTTAACTGGCCTTTGTACTACAAATTTTCCATTTAACTTCCAGTGATGGAGGACCCAGGCAAGTAAGCCTGCAAACCTCACCTTTGTGTCATGCACAGTTTTATTTGCTTCCTTCGGGTAGCAAAAAGCTGTAAGAGTACATGCTGGACAAAAACACCACCTCACATACAGGACTGTCTACTTGCAGTTTTTTCTATAAGGCACAGCTGCAGGCTTTAACTGGTAAGTAACCCAAGATACACGGCCTGAGAGAACACATATTTCACTGCAAAAAATTCAAAGGTGGACATTAGATATGCTTTGTTCCAGAACCGGATAGGTGCAGTTATTAAATCAATGGGTTACTCAAATCCAAAGGGAGGAGATTCCAACTGCAAGAAATACACAAAGTCTCCAGTCAGCCCCCAGACAAGAACATAACAGTAAAGAGATTGCCTTTTTCTGATGCACTTCCAGGTGTACAGTGGATTAAAAAAAAAACAACACCAAACACACCTAACTGCACAGGCCTTAAAATTCAGTTTAAAATCAAAGAACTGTCATGAAGCTGTCTTTTAAACAGACTATCACAAGGATCCTCCTTTGTTCCAATACTATTCAACACTTATATTGATGAGTAACAACAGAAAACATCAATGCTTGTCAAACATATAGGTAAGAGAGAAGACAAGTTCTTGTTAGAGTGGTAGCACGAACTGCTTAACAAGACCATCAGCACTGCTTAACAGACCATCACATCACCACTTAGCACAGTGAAGTCACACATCTAGAAACAAATCACAGCATCCTCCCCAAAACAGGAGCCTGATCTGGGAAAGACAGATTTGCTCTGGGGGTTCCTAACAAGTCAGCTGAACACTAATTCCTAGCATGACAGTTTGGCCAGGAATACTTTAGATGTACAAACAGCAAATATCAAGTAGGAATAAATGAGATTATGCTACACCTGATACTTGCCTGGCACAACCACTACATCAGTTCCAGTGTCTGGTCTTTAAGAAGGAAGAGCTGAAATGAATTCAAAGATGCCAACGGTAATGATTAATAGAAAACTCTTGACACAATGAAAAGCCCAGGTGGCTCAGTCTATTTATTAGAAGGAAAAGGAAAGGAGACAGTTAGTCGAAAGCTCCAAGTACCCAGAAAGGAACTCAGATTTAACAATAATTTCCAATCTAGAAGGTACAGGGATAACAGAACTGAGCAGTTAAAAGTTCAAGCTAGACAAATTCAAATTAGAAATAAGGTAGCCTTTATCTTCACACACAGACTTACATACAGTCTCTCAGCAGTGGAGAGAAACAACTGGAACAACGCACTTAAGGTTGCAGTGGAATTTCTCCATCATTCATGCTTGTTTAAAAGAACACCAGGATTGGCTGTTTCAGAGAGAGTATGCACGCTAGTTCAAACACAGCTATTCGGAGAGGTTATTATTCCAGTTACGCAAGGGGTCATTACTAGATGACCACAACTGCTTTTTCTCATGTTAAAATGTATTAACTAGCTTTAGCCATATGTCTAAAGCAGGAAAGTCATATAATAGATGCGCATAATTTGCCATTCCCCACACCCAAATTAGGCTCCTTTCACCATACCTTAATACTTTCAATTTCATACCCAAGAACAGACATGAAAGAAGAGTTTTTCCAGGGCAAGGCAGGATTAATAAAGTTACAGAAAGCAAATCCTGGGACACCACCATCTGCAGAATATCCTCTGCATCTTGTGCCATCCTCAGGATAACAGCTGATGGCGGCCGGTCAGCGTGAGCTGCTGCCACGTCACACGAGAGGCAATCTTCAGGTATTCTGCGCCTAAACCACAGCAGTTCTATAGGCTTCCTTCAATATCCCAAACCCCTCCTTGATACAAGTTAGCAGTCAGTCCAAACACCAGCAGGCTGGAGCAGGGCTTTGTAGGAGCTCGATCTCACAGAAATCTGGCACCCAGCAAAGGCAGCTGTGCCAGAAGCTGGAGCACTGCTCGACTCCCACGGCACTCGAGCCTGCACACGGTGCCCTGGCTAGCTCTGCTCACAGACCGTCTGGGTAACTACACTTAAATCATGTTCCTGGACATCTATATGCAGCTGATGAACGTGTAAAGTCAAACTGAACTTCAGTCCCAGAAGGTTTACAAGACTTCGTTACGGGGATTTCCTCTGGTTTCACCACCATCAGTGATGGGGAGGGTTGGGAAGCTCAGCCTCCTTTGGTGTCAGCAGCCCCTCAGCAGCACAGGCCGTGCGCTTGTAGCTCTCTCCATCATGAAAGAAAGAGCAACAAACCAGAACTTCACAGAACCCCACCTAAGGCATCGCATCAGGCAAACAAGAGGTCCTCCAACACCACCCACCACTCCAATAAACACAAAATAAACCAAAACACACCTAGAAGACAAGTTCTAAAGTGCTTTTTCATTGAGAAGCTGTGGAACAAACTAGAAAGTCTAGAGGAACACCTCATGTTTTGTCCACAAGCAAATAAACCACCAAAATACACTTCTCTCCCACTCCTCCAGCACTCAGGCATACTGAAAGGTGCATTTGACATTTGGTAACAGGGAAAAGAGCCTAAACACTGATTAAGAGTATTGCTGGTATGATTTGAAAGGAAAGCTGAGATCTGTGCTCTAAGACGACGCTCACAACCATCGCCCACAAACGGCCCAGCATTTTGCACACAAATATTCTGGTACAAAGTTGAAGAGCACTCCAAGACCAGGCTTGTTCCGGTATCTTCTGAGGCTAATCAGAAAAACATGAGGGAGCACTCCAGCAGGGAACAGCAAAAGCTCTTTTCACTTCAGCTCTTTATATTTGGAAGGACAAAGCCTTACAGAATACGCCAGAGGGAACGTGCCTGCCTGAGGAGAGATGGTAGGTCAGGTATCCACGGCCCCCATACCCACCATTTTGTTCTCCTCCTAGAGAAGTGCTTGGTCACACAGTTATGCCATTTTCCCCTCCAGTAATTCAGTGCAATCCTTCTCGAATGTTAAAGAACAAAAAACCTACAGTCCAGATTTTCAACCATGTCTCCTGTCATCAACATTTCTAGGCACAAATACTAGTAATTTAGCTCTAAACGCTGGTGAAGACAAAACTGCAAATATTTGCCCCTGATTCATGTCGGGCACCACATTGCCTAAAAATAGAGGCAAACACTGAAAAAGCAGGGTCTAAGTCCAGACTTCTTTAAAGGATATGATTATCCTCAACAGCAACTCCAGCTTCCCACCAGCCCTGCTCTGCTCTCATCCCAACCTACTCTTTCAAGTTCTCTTGGGGGGAGCGGGGGGGGAGCGCCACTTGTCTACAGAGCAGCTTAAAATTATAGCAGCTTGTGTGAGCTCCAAATGACACGCTCAGAGCAGGAAACAGAATCTTTTCCAAATAAAAGCCACCGTTTCTCCTCAGTTTTCCATCTAACACTCAGAAACAGAAACGGGAAGATGAAGTTTGTTCTGGCACTTTCTGGAAGCACATGAGATCTCTTAACCTACTTCAACGGGAATTTAATCTTTTGAGAACAAATTTCACATACAACTTAATTTAAATCCTGATTTCTGAAAGCTAGAGAGTTTGAAATGGGAAAATGTCCTGTGGGCTGCATCAGCTATGCAGCTGCTTCTAATTAAAGCTTCTCCTTTACTCTCTCTGGGCTACTTTCCAGCACAAATACTTTAGTCAGAGCTCAGCCCATTTTTTTTTCCTCTCCCCTCCTTTTCAGCTCCAGCCTGCATTTGCCTTCGCTCAGGCTCTCATGGAGCTAAACAAGAGACGTAGAAACAAAATGAAGGTATTTATCCAAATTTGAAGTATCCACAAATCCACAGAGCTGCATTCACTCTAACAACCTAATGCTACAAAGTGAAAGCAGAAGGCTCACAAAAGCCGCATTTTTGGCTCTTCTGCCGGAAAACTACATTGAAGTTACCTCCCAATACTTAGTTCTCTCTTGCTTTCAAAAGACTTCTGGAAAAATAAGGCTGGTCTGTTGGAAAAACCTCCTCATCTACCATACTACGTTGGCTTGGGCACATTCATAGGACAGTCTCTTCAAATGCACCTTATAGACTTGTTTTAACCAGTCTTCCAGATGTTTGATTTTCATGGGAGATGCACAGAAGGAAGCAGATGGTTTTAATTTAAACCGCGAAGGGAAGAATTTCCTAGTAGTCTTGCTTCTCCCCCACTCATCTCAACACTCCCTTCACTTTGATTGGAAGATGCTTCAACGGAGAAAGGGGGGGAAAAATGCAGCCCGATGACTAACGTGAGAAGGGTCTCAGTTACTTTGCTACAGATTTTAACCAGACTTCCCTCTGGCTCCGGGGTTCTGACTCCCACACCTACACCTCCTCTCAGGAGGGAGAACAGGATTCTCTGGTTAGCTTTACAAACGCTCCTTCCCATGTCTCAAGGCTCTCATTTATGCGTCATACTTTGAATGCAAACTATGGCATGGCACGGCCTCTCCGTTGTGCGTTTAAAGCAGTACACAGCTATTGTTTCTAGTTCTAGTCCACAGAAAGTGCTTCTACAGCGGACTGCTCCACAGCCTACAGCAACTGAAGTCTGAGTGGGGAAGGTTTAGTTCAGCTTTTTCTAACCAGAGCTTTGAACAGCTTTTGGTTTGCACAGGTAAATCACAATAGAAAATTTTGACCAAGTGACTCAAACCACCAGTCTGCTCCCAGATTTGAAGCCAGAAGTGTGTGTACTCTCTCCTTTTCCCTCTGCTCTGGTCTCAAGGGTCTCCTTTGACTTCTGAAAGGAGACAGAAGGAAACAGGAAAGGGCAGACCATTCTCAGAAAGGGACAACTTTTCAACTTCTGCATTTAGCCTCTTCTGGAAAAGTCTCAGACCTCATCCTGCTACAAAGTCTCCTGTGGGTATTCCCCATTCACTGGTCTAGGAGTAATTAGTCTCTCGAGATAGGTCCTGAGAAGATATCTGCTGCAGTCTCGGAAGCAGTTCTGCAGTCTAGGATCTTGCCTTCAGCCCCAGTTCTCCTCTTAAATCCGAGTTAAAATTCATTTCTGAAGATCCAGTTGGAAACAAAGGTAGGTTAAAAACCTGGGAAGGGTGTCAGAACTGTGCCAGAAGCCCCTTGCTGCCATGCCATTGCTGCTTTGAGTTTAGCATGCTTTGAGGTCCTCCTGTTGCCACTCTGCAGATAAGGGGTGAAACCTGCATCATGCAATGCAAAAGTGTGCACAAACCTCTGCGCGCAGTGAGAAAAACACTGCTCACTGAAGAGGCACAGAAGCACATAAAGCTGCACAAACCCAGACAGCTTCAGCCATGAAAGGATGCGCTGAAGGAGGTTGTCCTTTTGCCATCAGCCTACTTCAGCAGTCTCCCCGTTTGACTAGGCTCAACAAACAGGCCGTGGCTGCCACTCTACCTTTTTTCTCACCATCAGGACGGGACAAAAGACATTAGTGATAAAGCAGTACTTTGGCTCACATAGAGGTACTGCTATCCCTCTGGACACACAATATGCAACAGTTCTAAGGTCAAAAATCCAATCTTAAAAGCCTACAAAGCATGAGAAGTAGCAAGGCCCAGCTTCCTCCCTAAACCCTGGAGCACCCCTACCCCAACTCCCTCCCTTCTCACTTCTGCTTCTCTCCCTGGCACAGTCCTGCTTCTGCTCCCTGTCACTGGGGCACAGAGGAGAGAAGTTGGGAGAGGCCACAGCTGCCAAACACAGAGAAACCAGTAAGATACAGCCTGCTTCAGGGCCCTGCCCCACTCCAAGCACAGAGAGACTGCCCAATCCTGCATACCCCCACAGCAGAGCAGACTGTCACGCTCAGAAAAGAGCGGGCAGCGCTGCCAAAAATCTCTGCTCTGCTTGTCCTTGAAACAGCTCGCTGTACCTGTACCTTCTCAGCCTGCCTGCACTGCAGAAATACTGCAAGTGAGCAGGCCTGACCCCCAGACTCTTCCTCCTACTGCTTTCCCAGTCATCCAGCAGCAGGGAGACGAGACAGGGTTTTCCCGTGAGGTTCACAATTAGCATCAAGCAACAGGCAGCCGTTATCCTGCTTCGCCGCTGGATATGAGAGTACGCAAGAAGGCTCCCTCACGGTTAACACCTCAACGTGCAAGAAGGCTGCCTGGAGATGCTTTGAAGGGGGAAAACCAGCCCACAGGGCAATACAAAGCCAAGCCCCAAATGAAACTGCCTTTTGTCAAAGCAGAATCCAGAAAGCTCGGAAGGACGGGTCACCTTCGTACTGCTGCTGCAGATGCGGCCACGTTCCTTGGAATAAGGTCTGCGTCCTCACCGCGCTAGTCACCGAACGCATGTAGAAAGATCTCTCAAACACAAATTCTGACCTTGGAAGACGCAAACACAGGAATGCGTAATTTTCTAAATATAAAGTCAAGGTCAAAGAAGGTCGGTAATTCTATCAAACAGTGCCACAGAACGACAGCCATGGGCCAGCAGCGTCACCAGGGGAACGGAGCTACTTAAAGGGCGCTCACAAGAGCGATCTGATAAAGATCCAACTCTGATTTCCTTACAAGGGTCACAATCGCTGTTCCCATAACAGAAGCCAGATGCAGCAGAATAAAGGTTTCTTAGCGGAAAACTAGCTTTCCCTTTTAATTGAGTGGACACTACAGGATTTTCTGACAAAGAAAGCTCTTTCAGCACTAAGCTGTCACTTGCTGCTTTGCCAAATATCTAGACTAGACATTTTGCTTATCAGCACTTTTGTTACTCGTGTCTTATTCATCACGTGATTATCTCCGATGCAGGTTCTCCCTCAGCTGTTTGCTTGTTTCTTACAGACAGCAAGATTAACTAGACGGATCGACCACACACTAGAGCAAACAATTTGGCTGAGATGAGGTACAGAAAGAGGAAGAGCACCTACTAGAACAACCTACTGCCCAGCAGAGGAAGTACTGCAGAAAACTTGAAAAAAGTGGAAGGGGTGGAGATTCAGCTAATCAGTGGGTGATCCTGCAGAGCGAGAAGCCAAGCCACTTGCTTTAGTAATACATTCAGTTTCCTTAACAAAGCATTTCTACTCTTTACAGCCGTCAAAAATTCATGAAGTCATTTAGGTTACCACACCAGACAGAAAGTTCCCTTATTCAGAGTTCCTCATAGTGCAGGAAAGGAAAAAAAAAAAAAAAGCTAAAACCAAAACAGGATGCTAAAAATCAGCCTGCTAAAGGTAGAAGAAAAAAAAAAAAAAAAAAAAAAGTTCTTGAGCCAGAACTAGAAAACTGACACATACTAATTTCTATACACAGGCCTCTCTCAGCCTTTGCAATTACTATGGCTCCTGCAAAGGGACTGAACTGTTACTTGAAGGGGGGGTTGCCTTAAAACCTGCAAGAGGCTTTGCACAAAAAGGAAGGCGGCAACATTAGCATTATAAATAACTGTGTGCTAAAAAAAAAATATGAGAGTGGTCAAAGCTGTCACTGTGATAAGGGAAATGTATTAAGAATGGGATTGCAGTACAAATGCTGAACAGAAGTTAATCAGATGAACCAACTAAATTTTTTAAAACTTTTTTTGCAGTCTAAGACATGGTTAAGAAGATGCAAGTTGGAGAAAAGGTCCTTAGTAAGGCACTAGCGGCACCAGCATCAATATCTTCTTTTTTACTTTCATCATGACCCACATACTTTGGCTCCAGACTGACATGCTTAAGTACGTGTCAGAAAGATCTACCAATGTCAAAAAAATTCTTCTTTCAGTCTTAAAAATACAGGTGAAAAGCAGGAAAAGTTCCAGCTTTTTATTTCAGATGGGCAGCTCGTTTCTGTTGACAGCAATATAAAGTCATGGAAAGGAAAAGGCTAAGAAGCAGTAATAGTTAAAAATTTGAAAAAAACCAGCAGGGAATAACAAGTTACATAGTTGCCTTTCTATGGCCCTTCTGCACATAAGGTATTGATTCGAAACTGAGAAGAACCTCAAATTAGATTACGATTTCCCCTCTGTGTGCCACAGGTGCAATTTAAGTCTATCGAGTTTTATGTACCACATTAATAGAAAGAACTGAGAGTGGCGGCTAGGGAAGACAGACGCGTAGAAAAGGGTGAAGTGCAGAGCTGTGTGTCAGCCAAGCTAAAGGAACAAGACAAAATCCACTAATATTTAAAGACTGTTGACATTAAGAAAACAGTGATTTAACACGCTAGAAAATGGCATAACTTGCACTGATGAAGTAAACAAGGTTTAGAAAATAATCCATTTACTGCAAACACCGTAAATTAACGCTGCCAAACAAGGAGGATTTATCTTTTTGAAGTATCACGTCATTTTAAAAAAAAAAATCAAGATACTGCAGTCTGAAAGGTGAACTGCATTTTAACTGTATGTGATATCATTCCCTAGACACCATGCACTCCCCCAAAACTCCTGCTGATCAACTTTCCATGCAGCAGCAAAGCGAAGGCACCACTGAAGATGGGTATCAACATTTACCAAAATCAACTACACCATAAAGACAAACATGAGTGTTTGTTTGGGGTTTTTTGTTAGTTTGTTTCTGCAGCTCCCACATATTACTTGCTCTCCAGCATGTAGAAGGGAACTGGCACACTTCAGAGTGCAGAGTTAATTCTGAGAATAAGAATTTTCAAATTTGGGCTGAAGCTCTATGAAGCACAGCAAGCAACAACATGAAGAGCAAGTTCCACCTTAACTTGTGGTCTGGAAGCAAAGTACAGAGTTTACCTCTATGGTCACTTTGGCCTCGCTGCCTAACCTAATGTAAAGCAATCAAACTGACAAGATGCAAACCCAAAAATCTGAACAAGAATTCCAGATTTCCTATGTTACAAAAAGCTAGCACATCAGAACTAACATGTTATCTAGAAGCATCAACTGTGCTAAAAACATTATGCCGAATGCACTGGATTAACAATTTACATTTCCTTACTGGCTAGGACTCTGAATGAAAGAAGACCGGTAATTAAATTGATCATAAATGAAACCAACTTACTTGCAGTATCCTGTACCATTTTGATACGGAATGCACTTTCCCTCATTAACACACGGCTTGGAATCATCCATACACTGCAAAGCTGAAAGAAAAGAAAACGACAGTCAAATAAGTAGCCGGACATGTCAAGTCAAAGCTTCATTAGCATGTTTTGGGGAATGAAAATCTTACAGCAGAAAATTTTATATGACTGGAACACAAACAAAGACACTATCACATCATTTAATTTAATCTCTGGCAGCATCAAAAGCGTCAGACTGAAAGAAGAATCAAATACAGATTTGTTCATCAGGCAACTAAATGTTTCCAGAACTTCTTTTAGGTAGATTTTCAAAGCAAAGCACGTAGTCATTTCAGTAAGCTACAAAGACAATTGTATCAGCACTTGTGTATTTTGGGTTTAGTGGTACCAATTACTACTTTCTGATCAAAATTCTGGACTGAAATTCTCGGAAATAAGAGGCAACTACTCCAAAGCCTTCTTTCACAATATTTTGTCTCAAATTCTTTCCTTTTCTACTATCTCTGGGGACACTTGGCACTGAAATAGGGGCATCTGCGCCTCGTAAGCTCATCCGCTGTATGTTTCTAGCAATCCAGAATTCGCTGGATTTGCACATCATTATTGCTGTGGCACTCTGATTTCAGCCAGGATTGTGTTTGGAAATAAGTGAAAACATCAGAGATGTTACAGACTTTCACCAGAGTATTTCTAAGGAGAAGATACTCTGTAGCTCAAGCTTGCCATTTTCAACATCATGTTTTTAAAAAGGCATGAGGCATGATACAGTTCAGGGCTGGTCAATTTTTGTCCAAGTCTACTGAAAGCTCTAGCGAGGCCTGTTCTGATGGAAGCAACGCATCAGCTCCAGCTCTGGCAAGCAGCCGCCTCTTCCCCAGGACCTGAAGCAGCACACTGCGGCCATTTCTGAAGCGACCAGAAGGGCGAGAACTATGGAAACCCTGCAGGAGCAGAGGGCACTCCAGAATCACAAAAATTTAGCCGGTCCACTTAGACTGGCTAAATGGCATTCAAATACCATTTGAATAGCACCAAACCAGCGGAGAAGGCTCTTGGAATCAGAAGATCTGGGTCCTATCCTAAACGTACCCACATATCAAGAAGTCACAAGCTCTTCCCAGCCTCCAGTTCTGCCTCCTGGACCCCAAACACACACACGTTGTGCCTTTACATATCCTATTTCAACAGCCTCACTGCATTTGGGAAATCATTTCACCAGTCTTAAAGGCACCTAGAGGCATCAGTAACATCCAGCCACCCAAACTGCCCGCTTGTGGACCAGCTGCTGTAGGGCAGATTGCCTTTTTTTAGGGATAGTTTTCCTTTCAAGAGGTATTTAATCTTTTTTGTATTTTCAATACAAGTGTATATGCTGGTGACTAAGGAACGGGGCTCAGAAACCGAAGAGTTAACACATCAGTGCCACGAAGCTCTCCCTGCAACCGGCCCAAACTCAGTCCAGCAATCAGACAACTTGGAACAGACTCCAGTTACCACTATCCAGGGCTTGAAGTGTTCTTTCTCAATAACCCCGGCGCACGTAAACTGGTCACATGCCCTACGAGGTACTACAGCAGCATTTCACGCTTGCAATCCCTATAGAGAATACAGTAAATTAAAAACAGTTGCTCAGGAAAATTATCAATATTTCCCATACTATGTGTATGGCTGTTTGTTCGCTTCATTTCTGAAAAAAAAGGGCACTTGGATGGCGCTGCTTCTGCAGAGCCCTCAGGAAATGAACAAAATTCCACTCTGAGCCCCTTTCAGATAACCCCCGAGGTCAGGGTTACTAAGCAACAGAAATATTAACACGGATTTTGCATGGCATTCCCCCCCACAGCGGTCAAAACCACTTACGCTGATTTGCACCTGTCCGACAATTTTTATCCCATTTAACAGCAACATCCATGAGGCTTCGCCTGGAAACTTCATCTGTTTCTGTCTAACACCAGAGCAGCTTGTTTTCACAGCAAAGATTAGCTCCGGTTAGCATAGTGTTCCAGAGAAACCGCAAAAGGACCTGTAACAATTCGGACTTCTCTTACCACCTCTGCTACTCCAGCGAAATGGAGAAAGGTTAAAGTGAGCCTTATCCCATTTCAGAAAACCAGGAGGGGAGGCTGACTTGGTATTTTCATCTCACTACCTTGAATTTTCATTCTCTTTGCACCAATCAAGCCAGTGAAGCAAATACTCAGGGGATTATTTCTTTTGTGTCCACGCTTTCAAACACAATTTTGTAATCTCTTCGAGTACCCACGTCCCCAGTGAGAACTGAGCGGCCAGTTGATTTTGTAACCCGCAGAAGTAAAAGCTTAACTAGCGCTTGGCCAAAACCACCTCCCAGCACAACTGCACGGAGGGGGACTGGAGGGCGACAGCTTTCGGGGTCACAGCAAGGATCCGAATCCGTGATTCCCATTTGGCTTGCCAGGCCAAATACAGACACAGCAGAGAGGCTTTAGCAAAGTAATTATTAATTTTCTCCTGGTTTTTGACAAATTATTCCTGCCTTGAACTGCTGTTTAGCAGGTCATTAAACTACTACTAGTCCTTAGAATTCTTTAACAGAGACGCAGAGTGAATAGGCAATGCAGGCAGCTAAATATATATTTTGTATATAGTAAGCTAGAAGTGGAAGAAGCTAAGAAAATACAAGCCACGCGTTTTTCAGCCTAAGACTAAAATAGGCTGAATAGAAATACATTGAAATGCAACTAAATCTGAAGTGAACATAAATGTAACCATATTCTATATTAAAATCAGTATTAAAAAGTAACATAATCACTTCTCTTTAAAAATAGAAGTCACAAGGGAAATTGAAGACTACAGTTCTCACAGTAAAATTAGCATTTCTGTGCACAAAGCACTGTCTTCCTGTATTTCATGATATCTTTAAAAATTTCACAACGCACACAAACCCAAGGCATCCCAACAAGACTTACTTCAAAAGCTACTTTTCCGCTACTCTACCACGTGCTCAAGGGTTCACAGTATCAGAAACTTTACCTTCTGCCTCAGCCAACATAAAAAGTATGTTTCGCTACAGCCATTGTGTTAACTGGAAAGACTTCGGTGTGTACAGCATGAGAGAGGACAGCCTTGTCTTGAAAAGATAAAAATTTTCTAGAAGCCATATATAAATAGCATCGGCGTGCTGTCAAGGCTTTGAGTTTAACTGGCTGCTTTTGACAGTTTTCTTCTGTATTCAAAAAAAAAAAAAAAAACCACCACAAAAAAAAAAAACCAAACCAAACCAGCAACAGTGAATTGTTTATAGGTTTTCTGGACTTGCTCTACTTGCCAGAACCACCAAGGCTATCAGAAGCTGGGTTAGCCCAGACCAAGCGCAGGCAGCGATGTTCCAAGTCCTCGCACAGCGAGGGCTCGCTCTGGTACGGCAGGTCTTCATGGGGAAATCCCACGGCTTTCCGACGTACCAAACTGCCTCGTGATTTTTATCAGTCCTTTCAGGCATATTGAAGGAATATTGGGAATACACCCCACAGTTATCGAAAGGCTGACTTCTTTTGAAGAGGGCAGGCCACCACGTTGTGAAAGAAGTACCAAATCTCCAGCGTGCATTGCAGCAAACATGGAAAGATTTCTCGGAGAAGGGCTCTAAGCGCAGGTAAGATGAATGTTACCAGCTGTACCACCCAGCCTGGAGTCCATACGATCGCTTGCACGTGCCTGCATTTAGACACAAATTTTAACCTGACACTTTAACTAGCCTACCAGGACTATTTTCCAAGGCCAGAGGGGAAAAAACAGGTAGCTGCTGCTGTAAAATGAGCACAACCAGAACGCATTACTCGCAGAAACGCGATAGAAGTGCCGTGATTCTCAACATCTGAGCCTACCAAAGCTCACGCTTAACTGAAGTACAGTTTCGCACAGGTTTAATCATTTTGGCTAAAGAGACAGTTAAAGCAAATGTAGGAGGAAAAGAAAGGCTGTGTTTCTTCCTCATTGTTCCTTGGGATGTCAGGACGATCTGGAAGTTGTGATTTGGTTTCCAGAGTCCACTATAAATTCAGATACTTTCTGGGCTTGAAAATTAAAAGAAATAGTGAAGGACTAAGATCAGAAGCTGTAGGTTCAGCTTTAAAGAGAGAAGGCTGCTACAGGGAAACAGAGCCAGAACCAGAGCAAATCTGAAAGGGCTTTGTTGTAAATACTAAAAGGAACGCAATAAACTCCTCACCCACAAGTTCAGAAAGAGTCAAGCAGAAATAAAAACGCAAAATACCAAAACAATTATTGCTGTGAGGAAGAGACGTTATAAAGCTGGTTTCCTGTAGCTTTGTGGTTGATTATCCTGCATCTAAGAAGGTGCAGGCTCTGACCAAAGGTTTTACTTTACGTAAGAGGAGAGCAATATTCTGGCAGAAAACACAGCTGAGCTAGTGGTACAGCATTCTCCTTGGGAGGATGCTATATAGGGCTCTGCTCTTTCAGTCCATAAATTTACTGTGAAGTTCATAGAAATTCAGTATCTTTTAAGAACCCAGACCTCTGTCATATCTGGTTGAAGCTTGTCCATAGGTCCACAAGCTCTCTTGAGAGAGAGACTGGAAAACAGCCTACTTTAACATAGAGGAAAAGTCAGACTAAAAATACATTAAAGACTAGAAAGAAAAGGACAAAACAGGTTTCGGTAACCTTTATGTAGCCAGCGGAGTTACTGTCTCGACTGACATTCACAAGAAAAACGCCTGCCATTTCAACTGTGCTACCCACTCTATGTGAAAAGGAAGGGGGAAAAGCATCCAAAGCCCTCAGACAGCAGGAAGATGGGATGCATGGGGAATCCTTACAGAAGCTCAGGCTGCTTCCCTAGGTGGATCGGCTCTGAAGATGATGACCACCAGCACATTCGGAAACACCAGCTACACTACAAATCAAGAGGTCTCAAATTCAAAGGGAGCGAAAAGCACCTTCTGATTCCCTCCAGGAAAAATACAGCATGAAAAAAGAAGCTAAGGGAAAATGCTGAAGCACGAGGTGCAATTCTGGAGGAAGAGCAGTAGGTCCTCGCTGTGCAGAAAGGGACAAAATACTCCCACAGCAGCACAGCTGCTGAAAAAGAAGCACTGCACAAAATGAGAGAATACCCAAAGATAACCAAATTTTGGAGGAAAACCACAAAGGAGTGATAGCTAATTACGCTATTCACTAACCTCAACAGGTTACAGTTCCAGTGAGACTACGTACCAGGGAAGAACCAACTAGTAAATAAGTGCTAGTTGAAAATATGAAAATAGGTTGGTTTTTTTTTTTTTTTCTTTTTTTCTTAAAAACAGGTCATCCCCTGGCAGCCACACTGAGGGGGTGACGTGTGACAACAAACTACAAAAAATTCTTACTGTGGAAAAAGTGCTAAAGTTTTAGATTCAGCTGAGATTTAGAAAATGTTTAAATCCCCTAAGTGTTAACAAGCTGAGCAGTTTGCACATCACAGCCAGAAGGTAGCAGTTAAGGACAAGGCTTGTCTATAAGCCACAGAAATGGTCTGTAAAGTAAAAACAGTTTCATCAGATTATTAAAAGATCTCCGCTGGTTTTATACACAAGAGCTTGAAATCAACTAGATAATGCAAGACTCATCAACTGAGAAGCTGAGCAGAGCTCAGAGGAGTGGGAAGGCACTCAGACAACACCCTGTACCTTTTGGGAGAAACCCCCAATATCTAAACTGTTTTTTTCCACTGGCTTCTCTAGGCTTTGTAAGACAAGTGAAAAAAAATGGCAAAAAAATATTTAAGTGGATTTCAGAAGAACAAGCCAGCAAGAGGAAATTTTGCTTTAGAAGTTCATCACGTTTTTTTGAACCCGAGAGTGAGAACAGCAAATCTGACTGCATTAAGCTCTCAGACACACAGAACTGCACGCTCTGCCATCGTCTGTTTCAAATCTCTCCTCCGAACATCCAGGAACTGGCAAAAACTACTAATTGGCCCTGCTAAGAACAGAGCTGGGAGCCGCTGTGCAAATTCACAGATAGAGTTGAAGTTTTTCTGTCCTGGGGGTCTCAGGCCTAGGAACCCGCAGGAGGGCTGTTATTTCCATCGGATGCAGCTACAGTCCGTGTGACGCTGCTCCTGGGGAAGAGCTACAAGTTACAATACACACTGAATTCAAGACCAACTCGTAATATCGTTCGAAAAATCTGTCAGTCACCGTAGGCTCCATTTCTTTGCACAGCTACTGTTCCCTCCCTTCCCCTATTTTCAGTTTTCCAAACAAAGCCAAAATGCCCACAATCCAGAATGGCAACATAAAACACTGCTAAAAAAACCCCCACATTTTCAACAACAAAAAAAAAATGTAGGGAAGGCAATTAAAGAGCTGAAGAGGTATTGGTGTTTCCATGGCGATCTGGCAGAGGGGAACCATGTTCGCCTCTTCTCCAAAGTCTTCTGTCATTCTCCAGCACTAAATCTTTATTAATTTGAACGTTAAGCATGTTTGCTTGTGCAGAAATGCTCGTCCGCTACTTGCGCTGAGCGGCGTTTCCGCAGTCATCCAGGGTGATGTCAGAGAAACGAGATGAAGACTCGCTGCACGGAACAAACAGCAGACGCCCGTGCCATTTTGAGATACAAAGCTCTTTTTTCATCCTCACAGCAATCTAAAAAAAGGACATATGCCCTAGGAACAGACTATTTTCTAAACAGAACGGATTATTATTTCTGCAGCTCTCAGATGACTGTGTTTAGAACGATATAAGCGCTGTTTCTTCTAGATGGGCACTGGCAGCCCTTGACTTCTGTTGGCACAATAATTTCAGAGTGAATTCATAGAAACTAAGAATATAACTACAAAGGGACTTTTAAACACAGCTGCTTAGGGAAGCTCTTCTTTTTTCCCCCAATACAAGTGACATGTCCCTAATATGTCCCAAAGGAGGGGTGAGAATTAATAACCACTGTATCATTCCTCAGCTTTGCCAAGAGCACAAACTCAGAGGAAACTACATTACATCTGAAGTTACGAACTGTGGCTGTTTGGTTTTGCTGTTAACTAAGGTGCCCACCTCCAGAAGAAACAGGCTGCCAGAGTCCTGCTCTTCTTCTTTCACCTCCTCCTTGTCCCAAGTTCAAACCCCAGCCGCTCGACCCCCTCTCAGGACACAGACACCAGTTTTGAAAATGAGGGAAGCTGAATGGGACCAGAGCGTATTGAAGAGAAACATCTACTTACTGCAGCAGCAAGACACCAAAAAAAAAAAAAAAAAAAGGGAGGGAGGGAAATGGCTGTGGAAGCTGACAAAAACCTAACCCGCCCATTGTAAGAGATTCGAATGTCAAATGCCACCAGAGGCACAAGTCTTTTCCCAGGGATTCGAGCCCTGAGAACGTCAGCAAGAGGATCTTCACGTCTTTCTAATCTGACTAAGTGACACCCTGCAGGAAGCGATGTGAATGAACCAGATTCTCATCACACTCCCTTTTGAAAGTCTAAATCAGCATCTTTGATAAGAACAAATTTGATAGGCAGTAACACCTTCATAAGATCAGGTAAAGCTTGCTCTTCCGTAAGCAAATCTGAATTGAGCAGACCGGCATTGTCAGCGTTATCTGAAGTCCTCCAGAGTGTCACTCTGAGTACTAAAGATCTCAAACTGCAGTCCACATCAAGACACACTACCTTTGCACTGCTCTAGATTAAAATTGTCTTGCAACCTGTTAGAAATGTGGGCTGGTAGTCAAGAGCAACCTGGTGAAATTGGGCTCAGCCAAACCCAACTGCTAATGATGCCAGTGGGTAATTAGGGGGGGCTTTACTAGTGAGGATTCCTATTTCACCCAGTGCTGTCTGATCAGAAGAGGAGCAAATCCTTCACAGCAATTATCAGGAGAGTATCCTCACCAAAAGCACAGGTGTTGCTGCCCCACCCCAGCTTACTGCAACTTCAACTGCAGCCTTCTGCAAAACTAAACAACGGCTCAACTGGAAAAGCAAGTTGCTGCACCATTGAGCCTGCATGATGAGGCAGAGCTGAGCAGCCCAAACCATAGTGCTTCCAGGAGCCTCCTATTTATTGACCAAGAGGGCTGACATCAGATACCTGCCCTCTCTTGCACAAGAGCATCAAGACAGTTGACTGTGCACCTGAAAATACCCTTTCGGTGACTTCATCCTTCCCTTTCCCATTAATTCGAGCCACAGCTCCCACTCCCAAGAACCAGATGCAGGTCAGTATCTCATGAACAACAGGACTCATTTTCAGCCCCGATTTGTCATCTCTGACAACCAGCCTTTGTTTAGCACGGGGAAGAGTTTTCACCCACAATGCCAAAAAACCTCTGCAGCATGGGAGGACCTCGACCAGCCCCATAGGTATCCATACCCAGTCAAGCGACGACAAGTGATATCACAGCTACTTCTCCTCTCAGCTCCTGTTGGAGAAGGAACTTGCAGGGCTAGCAACCAGCTGATGAGTTGCTGGTATGAAGGTACAGTTTAACTATGCGGATGTAACATTTAGTTTTTGCAAAAATAGCATTTTGCCGTCTTACGGGACTGTGTAAGCCATTTCCAGAAATAATAGTCCTACTACGCACCACACCTCTATCCTACCAAGAAAATTTATTTCTGAATCTGTAAGACACCTACTCTTGAGACACCCTTTATTTTTCCACTCCTTTTTGAGCAAACCTGGCTAAAACACATTCAAGAAATAGCTTCTTTTTTTACTCCAGCCATTTTCACGCGATCTATCAGTACAACTAAGTCAGTCAGATTTCAGAGGGTGTTACTGGAAAAAAAAAAAAAAAAACAACATTTCTCCCAGGAGACAAATAACTGCCACTTCAAAGTCAAAACAGATAGATTGATTAACCTGACTACTCTGTATCCAAGACAGCAGCACTGGTCAAAACTCTGCAGACAGCAGCTTCCACTCCTAACCACACCGAAGAATATCAGTGCTTGCTCAGCCACACACTAAACAACTTCCACTTTCTCCCATCGCTGCACTCCCTACGAGTCATCTGAAGAGCGATCTGGCCTCTCGGGGAAAAAAAAGGAAGAAAGGATGAGAAGTCATGTAAGTCATCAACAACTGCTGGTCCTCGGCAGCTGGAACGCGCTGCGCGGCTGCCCATGCTTTACTGTGGGAGCGGGAATGCTGCTGGGAGAGGCAGGAAACCCATCAGAACCCAACAGCCAAAGCCTTGGACCGTGTTCTCCAGCCCAGCTGTTAAACATAGCGCAAATGCCAACACACAACAGTGACGAAGAGCAGCAGTTTCTTCAGATGCACACGCACGGCTTCAACGCGCGCTGAAGTGACCGCTGGCTAAAAGAGGAGGCGATGCAGGAATTCCGTCTGTGTGTGTAGGTATGTCCTCAACAAAGAGGCCAGCGCGACGCAAAGGGATTTCAAGCGATGGAAAGCTGCAAAGCATTTTCCCCCGTGTTTTGAAACAAAAAAAAAAAAAAC
>WHYT01000341.1:0-11160 GCA_009806455.1 Tetrax tetrax
AAAAAAAAAAAAAAAAAAAAAAAAAAAAAAAAAAACCAAAAAAGAAAAAGAAAAAAAAGAAAAAAAAAACCAGAAAAAGAAAAAAAAGAAAAAAAAAGTGAACAAGCAAGAATGAAGAGCTTTCCATGAGGGATGACGAGCAAAAGAATCGGCACCCTCAAAGTTATTTCTTCTCAAGAGAGTGGTGGAAGCCAAGGACTAAACCAGGATCAGAGTTTACATCACCCCCTCGCACTCCAGGACTACACTTACAAAGTGGACATAACGTTAGCGCTATGCCAGCAATGCCGTTACTCCATATACTTCCTCGCCGTACACTTTCCCAGCTCTGCTCCCCCAAAAAAAGACACACAGTTACCAAACGTGCGTCCAGAATTCTTTACCTTTTTCTGGGCTGCTCTTCAAAGAATCAGTTTCAAAACCATCCCCAGCAGATGAAACTAGATTAGGAGAAAAAGAAGAAAGAGTTATTTGAGAAAGGAGGACCAACGGTTTGTTTCCTTTTATCAAAAATTCCTTTTTTAAGGAACAAGACCCTCACTGACCCCTATGTTCTCAACACAGATTGAGCCATGAAGAAACCACATGGTAAGATCTGTGTACTTTCTATGAAAGTAGAAGCCACCGTAAGGCTGGAGATCACAAAAGAAACTGCAATCTGCTTTATCAAGCAAGTAATCTTCATAATGTTCATGGCCCTTCTCTTGAACAGTGATGAGAACAGTACCCAAATGTACTTTCGGATAGTTTTTAAAAAGCAAAAGTTATCAATCTTCCAAAGAAATTGCCATCACTTCAACAAGCACTGCAACAGGCTGCCTATTACGCTGAAAAAAGTTGACCAAATGCACTCCCCTATTTCCATGTAAACACCTGTGGCCTTTGAATTAAATCACCAGACTAGCTAGCCACAAATTCTACACCACTTTATAAAAATGTAACTAGCTACAGAAGATCTTTGCAGAGAATTCTTGTTAACAATGATATGATTTACTGGATTTACTAGTATTCAGAAGAGACTTCCCAATTTTTCACCACAAGATAACAGACTCCTTCTAGTACTCTGCAGGCAAAGCCTCACACTCTGGAGCTTACCACTGAGCTGGCTGAAGTGGATCAGTTCTTCTTTTGAAAGGTCATCGCCTTTGGAAGGGCTTAGAGATTCTACTTCAGTAAAAGCTGCAATAAATAAATGAATCAAGTGGTTTGGGGGCTCCTAAGCATTATCAAAGCAGTAACAAAAAGCAAAAGCTTTGTAAAGACAAATGGCCCCTATGAAGAGAAACGGTGTTGGAGTAGATTGAGTCCTTCCCCAAGAATACATCACTCAAAGAAATACACATCTGTATTACAGCTATCTGACTGTACTGTAGCCAGGACTGGTGACAACAGGAAGAAAAGTAAAGAAAAAAAAAAAAAAGCAAAGATGATAAAAGCCAGGGACAGCCCTCCCCTCCTCAAATGCCACCACCTCTCACTTACCTGGAGGGATGTGCAACTTAAAAAGAAGCTTGAGTTTGTCAGTGAAACTTCCGTTATACATGGTATCTGTCAGAGGGAAGAGGCAAGACAGTCTGTTCAACTGGACTAAACTTTAAGACACCTTCTTAACCTAAACAATTACAACCCAGGGAGGCTGGAACTGGACATGTGTCCCACCTTCCATGGAGCATAATTAGAGATGAAGCTTAAGAAAGGCAGTATCACCTGCAGCTGAGCCTGGGGCTTGCCTGCACTGAGGAAGGAACACTAATAATGTCTATGACTTACTAAAATGAAACCACAGCACAAAAGAAATATAACACTAATGTCTTCTCAGATTTTCCCTTTGATACCACTTTGAAAACAAGACAAAAGGAACAGAGTAGTAAGTCAAGAAAACTTTCAGTTCCTCAGAGATAAGGCATTGGTCATCTTGCACGATCAATGTATGAGATGACTTAGTATGAGGAAGCATTTATCATCAACCAAACAGGCTGGGCAAGGAGATTATACTATTTCCTCATTTTCTGATATTTTGATGGTGAAGCTATATTTAAATTTAAATAGGAGATTATTCTCCAGGGGATTAACGTCTCAGAAAAGTAACTAGTTTGTAAAACCTCGTGTTAGCTATTTCATGGTCAAATACAGACAAGAAAATGAGAGCACAGTTCCGTAACTTAAAGCCTTTATCATTCTCCTAAATAGCGGAGCTCCCACTCTCAAGCTTATAAATCTACTTTGAGCATTTGGCTTGCTATTTAAACAGGCTTTGCATTTAATGTCACATGATAAAAATCAGACTATTTGACCCAAAGTTAAGCAGCTAGTCTTCTTAGGCTCTTTATAGCATGTACGGTAGGCGATACGCTCCAGGACCACTCCCAAGATGGAATTCCCTTGTGAACGTGCTGCACAGATGTGTTGTTCTCGTACCAAGAACGCAGGCAAATTGTTTGAAGTTTATAAGGCAATCGGAGCTCTCGTCCATCAGTCTGAACGTCCACAATGCAAGCGAGTCTCTGTTTGCACAGTGTGACCAGGGGCTCAACAGATGATAGAGAACCCTGAACTGCTGACAATCAATCCGATACTGGTCAAGGTACGGCAGACTGGCATCATGATGGTGCAAGACAGGCCTATTGACATTCCAGTAACAGGAAAGAAAGTGCTCCTTCTGCAAAGGAAAGATAAAACGTTAGATTTTCTGAAACAACAACTCTCTCTTGGTGAAAGATGTGGGAAATTAACTATGTCATTTGATTTAAACCTGACATGTAAAACATATGTTGAATCTAGCTTTTACCTCAATTTGTTAGAACTGTTTCACACCTGTAACAGTCCACCATTAAGATGGATGTGTGGTAAGCGGCACAGTAAAACGGCGCGTTACCTTGAATAATTCATAAAGCTCTTCAAGATCACTGGGACTGAATTTTACATCCTGGGACACAACACGTAGCTGAAACAAAATTAAGAGAAAATTAATTAATAAGCCTTCCCTTTTTGGAATACGCCTGTAGGATAAAGTTATGGGAGACTTAACCTTACATTAAAAGACACTGTTTTAATACTCCAGGTTTTACCATGTTACAATTAGGAGTAAGAACAGAACTTTTTTTTTAAAAGCAATCAGAGGATTATAGATTGAAAGAAATAAAAATAAAAAAAAAGGAAGGGGGGGGCTTAAAGCTATTACTTGCATACATGGAGCCCACACTATGAAACCCAGGAGATAAAACTCTATTATTATATAATACATAACTTCCTTTATAATGGGCAAACGCATGCTCAGCTCTCAACAGTGAAGCTGAGCCCTGATTTTTTTAAATTAAAAAAATATTGTTCCTAGCTTTTTAAAAGAAAGTTAGCTACAAGACCAGGTCCCATCTTCACAATATGTACGTTTTTAAAAATGAAATACCAGTTATCATCTTAGTACAACCAACAGCATTTAGTATCAGTTGCTACAAGTCACATCTACTACAGCAAGAAGCACTGCTTGTTAAATAGATCAATATTATCAGAAGTTATTGGAAATGAGTCACTGAAGAAAACAGTCAAAGAAAGGAAGCACCTTGCAACCTCGACCTGAACTTAAAGGATGGTATTGGCAGCTGAAAAGCTGCTACACCACACACACATTACCAGACATCCACACACAGCACAGATGAAAAGCAACCCTTGTTGAATGCATTACAATCATCTCTTCAGTGCATTTGGGATTGCTTCCCAGAGTAAAATTGCAGGTGGATTAATTGTTTTACTGTAGCACTGTGGAAATTTGACAGTGCTCTATGCATCTAAGAGAAATGCATAAACAATTTAACAACAGCAGACAGAAATATAGGTCAGCCTGTTCCAATCAGTGCAAAGTGTCAGAGAGATGCCAGCCTTTAGAAGTTGTCTGTGATGGTGTCACTTGGAATGAGACCTGAGATTCACTGAAAACATCACAGGCCAAACCTCAGCTAACAGACACCCTGCAGACAAGAGGGATTTCAGTGTATAGAATTATATATTTGGCCCTGGAAAACGTAGCTCTTCTCAGAATTTTCTAAAAGGGAACGAATTTCATCAGAGAGGAGAGTTTATCTCTTCCAAGTCACTCACCACATTCTGCTTGGTCGTAGCTTCTAACGTCTGGATCACATAAAGCCTGTTCCTGCAGCGCATGCTCTCAACATCCTCATACCGAATATCACCGTATCTCTAAGAAGAAAAGCATCGCTCTGTGAAATCAACTGTTGCTAGACACATTCGGGCAGATATTTTTATCTTTCTGGCATCTAAGTACAACACCGGTATGTACACAAAGGAAGATACCAGAAATTCTGAGTGAAGAATCATTTGTTAGAGCACTAACATTCTCCCTAAACAGTGTAACTTTTAAAAGGGCAAGTATTTCAAAGAGTGACGGAGAAAGAAAAAGCTGGAGTGGTTCACTGTGTGGGAAGACAAAGGAAGGGATTTTACCATGTGTCAGCTCTATATCCAACTCTGCTATCACTTGGTGACTACTACTGCAGGGTAGCAAATTCTAAGATGTGTATGTTGTCAGGGCATAAAGTTCACTCTAGTGAACTTTAGAAATTATCTGACGTAATTTCTGAACTGCTCATAGCTACCTCTGGAATTTTCAAAGGACAAGGAACGTGTCTGAGCATTGGAGTAGAATAAATAAATTTACCTTCACATAAAAGTTGGCTAGCAGGCAAAAACTAGAAACAAATTGACAAAGAAGTCATGGAACAAAATATTAAACAATTAAAATCTAAATAGAAACAGATAAAACAAAAAAAAATGGGCCAAAACTCTATCAAGATCATGTCAAATCAATTTAACTTCCTCCTGTGAGGAAATTCAGTCTAGTGAGTAGAACCGAAACAAGTGGACAGGATACATCTTCTGTAAGGTTTGTGACACTCTTCAGCAACACATGCAACCAGGGAGACATGGTCTAACCATGGTCATCATGCACCATGTGCACAACTGGTTCTAGTAACAAACTTTGAGAACACACGAGTGATAATCCTGGAAACGTTCCAGGGGCTCTGAGCAACCTGATCTGGTTGGGGATGTCCCTGCTCCTTGCAGGAGGGGTGGACTGAATGGCCTTTAACAGTCCCTTCTGACCCAAACCATTCTATGATTCTATCAACAACCCAACTAGGCAGGACTTTCCAACGTTTTCCCGCAGTGTGTTGTTCCCATGTTCAGCAATGCATTTTAAACAAGATATGAAAACCTGCAACATAGTCATAAAGAGTCTGGGCAGGTAAGCTTTGAGGAAAGGTTAGAGGAACTGGGCGTGCTGAATCCAGAAAATGAAAAGATCAGAGTTGAAAGGGCAAGTGATGAACAACGACAACCTAACAGTAACAAGGAATTGCAGAGAAAACTGCAATTGACTGTTCTCAATAGCACTTTATGAGCATCCAAAGAGGAACTATACTAGACATTAGGATATTTTCTGACAAGGGCAGAGAAATCCTACAGTAGGGTAAAGTTTTGGTAGATTCTCTTCAGTTGAAAAGTTTTAACAACATTAGACATTTTTCAAGGACAATGTGGGTGTACGCTAGACAGAGAGGTGAACTGGATGACCCGTGGAGTTCTCTTCCAGAACTGTACTTCTACGTTCCTGTGAAGACCACTGTCAGCATACTTCTGACTTAGAAAAAGAGGAAGCAGGGAGCAATTGCATCCCTGAATCATAACTCATTCACTGGTCTGGCTTCTGGGCACTGATATTGTGCAATGGCCTCAGTGAGAATATAAACAAGATGTATAATCTAACTCTGAATTAGTGCGATGTGATAAAATGTTACACGTTCTTCCATTGACTAGTTAGACATGACTTCTTCACACCTGATTAGACTGCCAAAGAATGACTCTTGCATTTGAGCCTGAGTCACAAAGGCACGAAACTGAACATTATTTTAAAATTCAACTCCGTATCCTTTCAACTTAATCTCATTTATCTTGTGAACACCCATGCAAAGCAAGAGTATCACAAAGAACGCATCTGTTCGCTTATTCATGATTTGTAACCGGACCTATCTGCAGCATGACAACTCTCCATTACAGCAATCTTCCCATTTTGAAATTTGTTTTGTTTTATTTCCACAGTGACATGAAAATAAAACCCTTCACCAAACAGAATTGTGTTGAAATTAACTGTCTGGTGAAAATGGGAAGCAGGAAATTGACTCTCACTTTGTATCAGCAGTTCTCAAACAAGGGGTTGTGACACCAGCACTGAAGAAATTCACGTTCAACTGGAGATAAAAATTTGCATCAAAAAAAGGGGCTACAAGACAGAAATGGGGATATGGGCCTAGGAACAGAGCTGTCAGCTTCGAAGTGGGAGATTCAGGTTCAAGGGTCTGCCCAAATCAACGTTCAAAAGCCATACCAAATCAGAATCTATTGCTTTGGCCCAGTCACCCACCTGCAAAGGCAGGGGAAGAAGAAAGGGAGTTTCTTTCGCTTTGTCTTTCAGTAACTATTCCACCTCCAAAAGCTTCAGCTTACACTTCAGAAACCAGTATACAGCACTTCATTATTCACCATCTCTGTTCTTTATCTGCAAGTATTCATCCTCACTACGAGATCTCACCACGACAAGACACATAATAGTTTGCAACTCTTCTTACAAGAATCTTAAAGCATTTTACAAACAAGAATCTTCAGTATAAAATTCCTGTGAAACAATACTGAGAGCAGAAGCACAGACTTTTTATATGATTAGCCCAGTACTGTAAAGACACTTCAAGAGAACTTGAATTTCTGATTCTTTGTTCACCCCACTAAAGGCAAAGCCTTCTTCTCAGTAAAAATCAAAAGAGACAGTTCCCAAATTATCCAAATTACAGTAGGTTAATCTTTTCTGAGTCAAAGCCAGGATATTTTTTCAGAGACGTATTGTGGATCTTTAACTAGAAACATGATTGAGAATCAGAAAAGAAAAAAATAAAAGTATCATATACATAAAAGAAACCAGCTAATAGAAAAAACAAAATGTGAACAAATCTTTTCTCTAAGCTTGTCTTTCACTTGAGGTGGGCTTAGCAAAAACCTTTCTACAAAAGGATTAATACCCTGATACAAATCATGCCAAGGAAGGAAATACCTCATGAAAATCTGAGGACAAAAGGAGAAGAAGCTAGATTTGTTTCCATCCCAGTGCGGAGCTGCAAAGCTGGATGCTACAGAAATCAAACTTGCAAACTAAAAGAAAGTGCTAAGATAACTGGTCTTCCTCACCCAACACATCTCTAAAGTCATTTAACCCAGAAAATAAACTACTAAAGTACACAGCTTCCTGCATGGGTTGGTATGTCGAATGCTACCACTATCTGCAATGTGCAGTGCTCTGTCTCAAATTAGTAAACGCAAGGGCCGTTTCTGCTGTACCTTGTCATCTAGTTGACAGACTAATAAACTAAATGAGGGATGGCAATACATGACCTGTGATGAACCTAGGGAACTCCACTCAGGACAGCCTAGCCAGCACATTCCAGGCAGTTAAAAAACCAAAACAATACAAAACCAGACCTATCCCATAACCTACAAGGTTTCCATCGAGGCTCAACAAAATACAGAGCCCCATTTCTACCAATCTAGTCAGATTTTCTACTCTAGTTTGTACAATGCAGCTGAGCTATTTTTAAGGTAGCCCATGCAACATAAACCCTGCATGGGATGCAAAAACATACCCACAAGAACACATACTTCATTTGACTCTCGGATCAAGTCAGTGATGTCCACTTTTGGATGGTCACTCTTTGTATCGTTGAGGTTGGAGCCCTGCTGCACAGCTGGAGGCAAAGGACTGTCTTTGTTAGTGACACTGTCAAAAAATCTGCACAAAGCAAACACACAAGAAATCAGCAGGAACCAGTTTATCACAACAAAATGATAACATCAGCATCTACTGAAGGAAAATTGCACAGAGAATGGGAAACAGCAAAGAATATCAGCACGAGTAGCATCAATATGCCGTAGAAGGTTGTACTACATAACTGGGAGAGAGGAAGAGAGGCTTGTCCTGAACTGTGACCGAGGCAATCTCAATGCCCTCAGATGCACAAGCCAAGACATGTCTGATCTGCACCTACTCATCACATCTGCATCACCAGCCTAAACAGAGCCTTTATGGAGGCTGGCCAACAATTGCCAACATCGAGGAACACGTACGTACGGACTAATAGCTTCCTTTTCTCAAGGAGAGGCAAACTACTGTAACCATGTTTTAATATACCAGCATGCTGCAGGCTGGATTAACTGTGCAACAGAAGTGTCACAGTCAGAGAAAATGCTGAAAGCAAGAGTTCAAAACAAGTTCGTAATAATCATCAAAACCGTGGGTGTCAAGTGGAAAAAGCAACTGGTTTGGTTCAAGTGAAAATTAAGATTTCACCACACTTCTGGATTTTAAATGTCAATCTACTTAAATTGAGTGAATGTGCTGTTACTGTTAAGTTTTTTTTAAGCATTAAACTTTTAATGAATACAGCTAGGTTTTATAATAAATACCAGACTGCATGGTCTCTTATAATAAAAATTACATTTTCCTCGTTAATTTTGTAGCTCCTACCCTATTCAAATATACAACATTTAAAAGTCTCACTAAAAGGAAATTCTTATTATCATTTCTTAACAGTCATAACTTGGTGACTCTTATAGCAGTCACTTTGCTGTTTTCATACTCCATGATGCACAATCACAGCAGCACAACAGAATTTAAGCAGGTAAGGAAGCAAAAACCATGCAAGTTTTGCTTGTAATAGGTCAATTTGAAATGCATATTTGAATTTATTCTTCAAATGCTAATACAAAACAAACACCTGGTCATTATTGTCCTCATCTCTTTTTTTTTTTTTTTGTCTTATTTCTATTCTAAGCCATTAGCAGCAGAGAGGTCAGTAGCCTAAACGACAAGAACTGAGCTGTAGAATATGTTGTCAGTACGCTGATGCTTGAACTGTTTGGAACAGTGTGCTCTAGATTACCTCATCATTAAGGAAAGTAATCTTCTATCAGTAATACAAAAAGGCAAAAACCACATTGCTTTCACTTTAAAATACTCAAAATGGCAATGGTTTCAGAAGAACTTTACAGGAGAATGGGATTTTCAGAGCATCCAGACACACTTTCCAGCCACTCTTTCCACAATTTCAAACCAAGATGAACATTTAATTTCTTTGAAACCTTTGGAAGTCTTGGCCAGATGTCTTCTCAGCTGCCACAGAATGACTTCTCTATTTGCATTATATTAGCTGCTACACAGCCCATAAGAATGACAGTTACACTGATACCTGTTGAGAACAGTGACTGCTTCTGCATCATCCTTACAAGTCAGCAACTTCTCCATGTTGTATTCCAGCACTGCGAGACCCAGCTGCAAGATTGCCTTTATTCCATCATAGAAGAAACAGTCCACCACATTGACTGCACTTTCAATAGGCAGCACGCTGATAAAAAGGGTAAGGAACCAGGAGAGAGAGACCGAGGAGAAAAAAGTCATGTCCATCATGTGGTCTGTCAACTGAGGCAGATGAACCCTGATGAGCTCCTCAAACACTGCCTGATCTACCAAGGCACCTGCAGGGAAAGGATAACAAAACCACCACCCAAATCTTAATACAGAGAAGCATACTTTTCTCAGAGCACTGGCCAGAAATAAAGCCCCTGTTCTAATCAGACTTTGTTGTACAAGCAAACACAGGCCTAGCTGCGTGAAACCATTGGCTTCCGTCCCTGCACTGGAAGCTACGCACTCTGCGTGGGTCGAGAGCCTGGCTGCACGCCGCAAAGTGTGTTAGCACTTTCATGGGTGCGTGGCTACCCCAATGATTCTCCTGAGAGCCGAGAGCCCATACACCCTGTCTGCAATCAGAGAGAAGCTTCACATAAAATTTTCTTCTAGGACATACACCTGCAAGTACTGAGTATGAGATCAAAGACTAAGTCTGGACCTGGACTCATTCTTTTTCCTTTATTTAAGCAACTAAGTTTCAAATAAATAGTATGAATTGCAGCTACAACTGAAAAAAAAAAAACCAGTATAACAGTCTGACTACTTCCTGAGTAATTATGCCTAGAGTAACGACAATATCTGAAAATCATATCCACTGCTGCTTAAGGAAGAATCTTGGGACATTCGCCGTAACTTCCATTTTCTATTTCACAATACTGAACTAAATGCAACAGTTTCTCTCTACTGTTCAGCCTTCTGCGCATTCCTTACATTTTTTTCTTAATGAATGATCATTTACATTTAATTCTAGATATATATATATAAAGACAGAGAGATGTTACCAATGATTCGGCGATTGAAATAATCAGGTAACATCCTTTCACACACAGCAACCAAAAGCCAGAATGCTTCCTCCTCTTTAGCATACAGCAGAAGTACTGATGTCAAAATATTCATTGCCTGTAACATTTAAACAGGAAAGGAAGTATTTACGAGGAGAGATAGTGAAAACATAACTGATTTATGTTTTTAAAAACATAACATTTGTTAAAATTTATGTTTCTGAAAGCACTTTACAGCGCATTTCTAGAGTGCTCGAGTAACCTACAGTCATATCCAGTATAAGACTTTTACTTTTATATTATTAGATATAGAAAATAGTACTTAAACTACATTAAAATATTTTAAAGTGCTAGAAGTCTGGTAAGAATGTTAAGGCATACATGAAGTGGACATGCCAGCATTTATCAAAGAATTCAAGCACAACGTAAAAACTCATGTTACATAGTGGGATGAAATAAGCAAAGTAAGTGAATCACTGAGCAAGAAATCATTACGTATTTATGTAATTAATTTTATGAGGTGCCACTATAGAGCCATCATGAGCCAATATTTAGACAACCAACACTAAGAGTCTCAAAACTGCTGTACCTGACAATATCCAATTTGGGGATTCCTGTATGCATAAGCTGTAAGAACTCTCCTAAGCGCAGAAATTCCTGTGTCACTCTGAAAAGCAGGATGCTCAGGTAAGGAGCGACGTAAATCTCGTTCGATTTCATCAGTAGCTAAAGTGCATGTTCCTAAGGACTTTTCCACCAACTCAGTGTAATAACCAGGGTTGGATGCCATATCATTTACAGCACCTGCCAATACATTGCATTGCACAGTATTAGAGGACAACAGTAAAGTAT
>WHYT01000342.1:0-12986 GCA_009806455.1 Tetrax tetrax
GGCGCTCGCCGTGCTGGCGGGGCCGGGGCCGGGGCCGGGGCCGGGGCCGGGGGCGGGCAGCGGCGCCTGGGGCGGCCGGCGGCCCCCCCGCAGCTACGGGCACCTGGAAGGCGACGTGCGCTGGCGGCGGCTCTTCTCCGCCACCCGCTTCTTCCTGCTCATCGACGGCGGTGGCGGCGTGCAGGGGACGCGCTGGAGGGAGCGGCCGGGCAGTGAGTGGGGCTGGGGCCGGGCAGAGCCGGGGGTCCCGCCGCGCGCCCACCCTGGGGGGGAGAGGCCAGGGTTGCCGGGGCTGCGGCAGAAGCGGGCATGGAGCGGGGGGCGAGGCTGGACGGCGGCGGGATCGGCCGCAGCTCCTGCCCGGCAAAATCCTCCGCCGATGCCTCTCCTCCGGTCGGGCGGAGCCGCGGGACCCCGCTGTCCCCGCTGTCCCGTGCGCGGCTGGCGGGGCCCACAGCTCCCTCGCTGCCCTCGCCCCCGGAGCCCCTTTCCCGGGGTCTGGCTGCCCGCTGCGCTGCGGGAGCGGCGAGGGGTGCGCGGGCACCGGCGTGCTCCGGCCGGAGACCCTGCACCGCTTCACCAGCTCTGCCCAGCGCCGGGGGGGTGACCTGGGGGTCCTGTCCCGCCGGCGCAGTCAGGGGTGCTGCCTCCCTGTGCTGTCTTCATCCGACGTGAGCTGGGGGGGATCGGATCGCTCCCTGTCAAGGGGTAAAGGCTGAGGAGGAGGAGGAGGAGGGACGGAGGAAGCTTCGGGGCGATGGTGGTCTGAGAACTGAGCGTCCGGGAGGCCGTGGTGGGAGAGCGGAGGGGACCACAGTGCGTCCGCTGCCTGCGGAGCGAGCTGGGGCTCGGCATGGGGCGAGCGTCAACCGCTGGGGTCCCCAGCGGGGCGTGGGGCGGGAAGGGTGCTGCGGACAGGAGCTTGGCCTGGGTTTGCGCTCTGCTCCTCGGCGCTCCCGGTGGCAGGGGCTGCCCCAGCCTCACTGGGACCCCGGTGGGACTGAGGGCGTGAGACTGGGAACACTGGGTGCTGCCGCCCCGCGTCTGCAGGGACCCGTCCCCGCTGCGCGGAGCTGGGCGCTGGCCGGGCACCTGAGAGCAAAGCACGGCAGAGCCGGCCGGGGCGGCGGGAACGGCATCGGGGGGGTATTTTTAGAAAAGGAGAAGTTCTTTGTTATAAATAGCAGCATCTCCAGACGGTGATCGAGTGGGACGGATTCGCAGGCATTCGCTCAGCCCTGCCCCACGGCTACCGCTCGTCAAAGGCTTCCCTGTGGGTCCCGGTGGGTGGTGGGGGCAGCACTGGGGCGGCTGGGCTGAGAAGCCCCTCTTATGCGTCGCCCCCGACGAGCTGAACGCTCGGGACCCCTCACGCCGCCCCGGTGCTGTGCCCACCCCCTCCGCCCTGATGCCAGGGTGATGCCGGGCGGTCGATGCCTGGTGGAAGCCCCTGCCCAGGGGCTGCGGCCCCCGGCGCTGCGCGTGCCGCCGCCAGCCAAAGTCTCGGTGCGTCCTCGCGCCCCGGCCGGCCAGGGCAGCCCTGGGCAGCGGTGCCCACGGGCAGCGGTGCCCACGGGCAGCTCCTGCTGTGGCTTGCACTGTGCCCGCATCTCTGCCCGCTGGAGATTCCTTCTCCCCTTCCCGCAGCACCGAGGGCCCGGCGGGCAGCGGGGCTGGCAGCGGCGCTGCGGGCCGGCGGGCGTGAGGCGGTGCAGGAATCCGGGAGCCCTGACGACGATGCTCTGGGTGTTTCCCCCGTCAGAGCCGCTGGTCCGACCGCATGCCTTTCCCATTAGCGGCTGTGCCGGGAGCTCGACGGCCGGGCACGCGCTCGCCAGCACGGCCAGGCCGAGCCCAGCTGTGACCCCGCAGCCCGGCTGCAGCTGCCTCCCGGGCTCATCCCCACGTCCCGCAGCGCTGCCGCATCCCTCCCGCCCGCCATGCCCAGCGCAGGGCTGCATGTCTGCGCTTGTGCCAGCCGGGCGATCGGCACCAATGTCTGCGGGCAGCGCTGTCCCAGCCCCATTCCTGCCCCCGCAGCCCTCGACCCGGGCACCTCTGTCCGCCGTACCGCGGCTGCGCGCCACCGCTGCCGCCCCCGCGCACACTTTGCCCCTCCAAGGGCCACGCCGGCCTTGGTGCCCTGAGCGCGAGAGGCGGGTCGGGTCCCCGGGGCACCGCGGGCGCGTTCCGGACAGATGGGTGGGCAGAGCTGCCAAGGAGGGGAGGATAAACGCGAGGTCGGCCCTGGCAGAGATTTGTTCCGGTCAAGCAGAGGTCGTGCTTGGCATCGCTTGGCGCAGCCCGGCTCCTGGGAAGCGGCTGGGCCCTGGGGGAGGAGTAAAGATCAAATCCTCCCCGGAGAAGAGGTTCCCCATCCCGCTCCCGGCGAGGGTCAGCGGCCCCGTCTCTTCGGAGGAGGGGGGCACTTTGCGGCCACAGACCCAGCGTCGGGGCAGGGCCCCTCGGGGAGGTCGCCCGTCCCTCCCCGGCTCACCGCCGCCCTTCCCTGTCCCGCAGGCATCGTGGAGATCCGGTCGGTGCGTGTCGGCGTGGTGGCCATCCGGGCGGTGCACACCGGCTTCTACCTGGCCATGAACAAGCGGGGGAGGCTCTACGGGTCGGTAGGTCGGACGCTGCCGCCTGGGAGGGACCGCACCGGGGTCAGAGGCTCAGGGCAGAGCTGGAACAGGGTGGGGGGTCCCAAACCCGCCGGGACCGGTGCCCAGGTGCACCCACAGAGCCCCTCTGCCCTCCGGGGACAGAGGAGGAAACGGGGTCCTGCCCCGCCCCGCTCTTGGGGTCTGACCCGGCCGGAGCAGGGCGACGACGGCCCCGGTCGAGCGCAGCCGCCCCTCACCCCCTTCCCTCTCCTGCCAGAAGGAGTTCAGCCCCAACTGCAAGTTCACGGAGCGCATCGAGGAGAACGGCTACAACACCTACGCATCGCTGCGCTGGCGGCACCGCGGCCGCCCCATGTTCCTCTCGCTCAATAGCAAGGGCAGGCCGCAGCGCGGGAGCAAGACGCGCCGGCAGCACCTCTCCACGCACTTCCTCCCCATGCTCGTCAGCTGAGCCCCGCGGGCATCTCCGGACCATCCTGTAGGAAAACAAAATGGAAAAAAAAGGGTTATTTTATTTATGTACAGATCTATTTTTTTTTGCTATTTATTGTTTTATTTTTAAACGCACGGCGGAGGACGGAGGCGGAAGGCGGATGCTCCAGACGCCGCAGCCCGCAGCCGCGCAGGGACGCGGCTCTCCCCACCGTCCCGCCGAGGCAGAGCCAGCGCGGCGCAGCCCGGGGAGCGCGGCCACCACGTGCCAGGGCTGCCGACGTCGCGCTTCTGCCCGCGCAGCCCGGACTGGGCGGCTGTTGCTCCGCTAACGGCGTCTCTGGAGGGACTGGGACGGAGGCTGCGGGGCTGGGGCGTGCTGGTGGGTTGTATTTGTTTTGTGTCCAAGCGTCCGTGACGATTAAAGCTGTGTTCGTGGTACGGAACGGGGAAAGAGTCTTGGAGCGTCGATGGTGGGCTCGGTTTGGCCAGGTGGGGTTGGTTCCCCTGCTGTGTCCCGCTCTTCACCTGAGCGTGTGGTGGGAGACGCGCCGAGCCCGAAGCCCATCCCGCAGGAAAACACAGCGACGGTTGTTCAGCAGCACGAAGGAGGCAGCAGGGAAAGGCGGCTGCCGGCGGGGAAAAGCCCGGACCCTGCGCAGGAAAGCGCTGCCACGCGTGACCCGCAGCCAGAGCGGCACAGCTCCGGAGGGGAGCGTCACCCGGGAGGTGCCAGGCTCTGCGCAAGGGATGCAGCCATGGGGACCCCAAGGGACAAAGCAGAGGGGGCGAGGAGGGCGAGAGGGTCCCTGGTGCCAGAGCAAGAGCCTGGCTGCAGCCGAGCATCCCGCTGCGGCGTTGCAGTGGGCTCTGCGGGACCAGGAGCCAGGCGGCACGGGAGGAGCTGGCTTGGACCCTCGGGCAGACAGGCCACGGGCCTGGCCCTGTCTGGAGGGAGCTGGGATGCTGCTCCCCACCCGTGTGCAGACCCTGAGCCTGAGACCCCAGGCTGGTCCTGCAGCCCCTCAGCCCAGCTCCGCTCCATCCTTCCCAGCAGAGATGGAGCTGGAAGGCGGCCGGTGGCAAGGACCAGCCCCTCGCCGGGAGGGGAAGCACGGCCAGAAATAGCACCCGTGCCTCAGCCCCGCGGCCAGGGCACGTTCCTGCACCACCCCGCCACGGCGAGGCATTGCGGCCTGGTCACTTTGTCACATCAGACGTGAGCGATGGCCCCAGCAAAAACCACCAAACTCGTTCCATTTCTTACCCAACCAGCTCCAAACAAGTCTGAGAGGGAACAGCCACCGCGTTGACGGCGGGCCCCGGCCGGGACCCCTGCCAGGCAGGCGGCAGCAGCCATGCGCCCACCCCAGGCTTCGCTTTGCCCCCTCAAAACCCATCCCAATCACGGCTCACGTGTGAGAAATTGCCCCCCGAGCTCCGGGGGGGGAGCTGGGAACCCCGCACCGCAGCTGAAAGGCGGGAGAAGGAAGGTTTTTCCAGGTCTCTTGGGCTGCATTTTGGTGACTAAACGGCAAAGCCTTCCCTCCGCGCCGGCCCAGCTGATGGGCACACGCAGGCTCAGCCGGGAACCTTCCTGCTGCCACCCACCTCCCAAACCCAGGATCCCGGTGGCAGAAGCTTCTGGCTCAACCTCCGGCGGAGGGAGGATGAGCTATTAACCCTGATATACCAGTCCTGAGATAAACCCTCGTCCCGCAGGCATCTGCCTACCGAGATGAAAGGTGCCGCCGGGCTGCCCCGGCTGCGCTGGCAAAGCCAAGGAGGAAAAACATTCCAGGAGAGTTGCTCAGTGCCGGCTGCGCAGCCCCGGCAGGCTTGGCAAAGGCTGCTCGTCATCCACGCTGGGGACGTTTTCTCCAACAAAACTTCCCTTCTCGTATTCCAGCTCAAGAAATACCAAACAAGCCGCCTGCCTTCCCCTCCGGTGGGAGACAGGTCCCTTCCCAGAAAGCTCTCAGGAGGAAGGGCCGGGTCCTTGGGTAAGGCTGCTTTGAAAGTGGCACCAAAACTCTGCTGGTGCCAGGATCTCGAGCGCAAAGCCCCTGCGACAGAACAGGCCAGCAGCTGACATCTGTCCCACACCACCCGGGGCAGAGATTCAGAGCCGCTCGCCGCCGCCCTGCTCCTCCTGCGCTGCCAAAGCCCCAGCAGAGCAGCCACCCACGCGCGCAGCTCCGAGGACACCGCCTGCCCCCGCGCCCAGCCCTGCCCCGCGCTCCCGATCCCGGCCTCTCGGAGCCGGCAGGGCCGCGCGGGAAATTCAGTGACCAAAACAAAACCGAAGGCCCTCGGCGAGAGCGCCGAGCGAACCCAGGTTTGTGTCCCTCACGTGCCTCCCGGCCCAGGTGAGCAGGGACACAGGCGGCAGGTAAGTCACTGCCCGCTCCGGTCACATTCTTTTCATTCTCCAAGCTGTGTCGCAGAAACTGAGTCACAAACACACCTGGATATTTGTCTCTCTCTCCTTTTTTAATCAGCTGTACTTTAGGTAGCTTTGAAATACATTTTTTTCTCCAAAATGTTGGTTTTCCTGTGTATTATTCGACCACAACACTATTTGGCTGGTCCTTGCTCTGCTGCACGCCCCGTCCTGATGTCGACACAGCAGAAAAGTCTGCTCAGGCCGAGAGAAGGGCAGGACTGCAACAGGGAGAAGGTGTAAAAAATACAAAAGACCAGGCAAGGATGCTTTCAGTCGCAATCCTGGCAACGCACGTACGGGTGCTGGTCATGACGAAGCCCGGAGCTCACAGCACGCCGGCGCCCGGCACGCGGGAGGGCTCGGACAAGCCCAGCCTGCCCTGGGGTGAAACGGGACGGCTCAGCACAGCAGTCTCCAGAGAGCTTACCCTGTAGTTTTCCTCAAATCATGCATAACGTCTCGTTGAGCTGAAACGTCCGTTTATTTAACAGCAGTAATAATAATTTAAAATTATAAAAACCCTTTCAGTGTTGAGTATCAGAAGGGCGAGGTTATAAAGAAAAATAAATGGGACTTGAGATGGGGGAGGGGAGGATAACGGGGTTTCTATTTCACCAGTTCGTGTTTTCAGTGACAGCTATCGGCCCTCCCCAGCTGGAGATCCCGGGAGGGAGGCAGTATCGTTAGGCTTTCAGTTTAAAGACTTCAATCTCCAAAGCAGAAGAGATAGTATCCCAGGGGAGGAGGAGGAGGAGCAAAAGAAATCAAGAAAGGAATCTCAAATTCAAAACCATACAAACAACCTTTCCATTCAGAATTGCAACCGCTAGCTCAGCGCCTCGGCTTTCCCAGCTGCGGGGCGCAGCAGCCTTTCACTGCAACGGTTAAAACGTCCACGCGGCAAAGGGATGTTTTTATTAACAGACAGAGCTCTTTTCCCCCAGCACAGAACTTGAGGCTTCTCCTCTCTGAAGGACCCAGAGTCTCCGTGTCTTCAGAACTCAAAAAGGGAATTCTGGAGGCGCTGCTTCCCCCTTGCTACCCTCCCCTCGCTCTGCTCTGGAAGCCCCTTTCGCTGCTTACGTTGGCTGGGGAGGGAGGAAGGACAATGGACAGGGCCCCGGGGACAGAGGGTTGGATTAAGATTCATGAGTTGTTCGATGAGTTTTCGTTACTTGGTGAGCTGGAGGAAGAGGAGGAGGAAGATGATGAGAAGTTCATCCCCGTGAGTCCTGGGGGGTTTGTGGCAGTGTTTTGTCCGCTTAAGCTTTTCCGGCACACAGGACACGTGTCATGCTTTGGAGAGCAGACAAAAACAAAACAAGAAATATGGGAAACAGGATTAGAAACACGATACGGGAGCAGCGCTCGAGGAAAAGGCTAGGATGACGCTCCTTCCTCTGATCAAAGGCTGCTCACGCTTAGGCCTCATCGTGGAGGTACGAAAATATTTACAGAGGAGAAACTCAAGTGCTACAAAAGCCCAGGTCACCCCCTCCGACGGCACCAACCTGTTCCAGCCAAGGGACTATACAGCTGTTGTGGAATAGGTGATTGCAAGGTAACTGCCGGACGTTTTCACCGACTGTATAGTCTTCTTTACACACAGGACACTCTAACCCAGAATCTGTACCGCAAAGGGAAAGCAAAACACAGGTAAGCAGCAGAGTACAGCACTTAGAGCTCAGGATCCCATCACCTCTTCCCCTTCCCCGCACCGCTGCTGCTTTGTAGTTCCCACCACCATCGCTCCACCTCTCGCTGCCCTGGGTCTGCTTCATCGCTCCCTTCCCTTCTGCTTCTTCATCTTTAGCCACATCGAACTTTTCAGAACAGTTTGCCTCCCCAGGGCAAATCCATCCAGTCTACACTGCTCTTTTTTTTGTGTGAGTATAACAGAGCAACGCTTCAGCTTTCTCCCCTCTTTGAAATGTTTTAGGCCTTGAAGGTACTCGCCGATGAAATTAAATCCCAAGAAAACGTTAACCAGAACTTTCACAGTGCTCTTTGTGAGCGGTTCCCTGGAGGAGATATACACACCTACGTGTTCCTGTGCGATTTGTATGGTGGGGAGGGCCTGGATCTTCTCTTTGTCAGCTGGCGGCGGTCCAGTGTTTTCAAACTGATTTAGTAACTGAAAAAACAATAGGCCACAGAAAGCAGAAAGAAGGCGTCAGCACAGCAGCACGCAAAATTTAGCGACCCAGGGCCCTTGAACCTCGCAGCGCCTGCACGGTGGACCTCGTCTCCCATTTCCGCACCCTCCGTGGCCCCCTGCATCGCGAGAGCCGCCGGCCATTTCACAGCACGGCGCGAGAGGACAGGACACACCACTGTAACGCCAATTTTACCTGTGTAATAATTGCATCCAAGCCGTTGGCACCCCACGCGTAGTCCATTGGATTTGAATGCAAGACTCCCCTGGAAGGATGAGGACAACAATTAAATTTGGCGGGGGGTACGAACAAGAGCGCTGTCAGAAAGAGGGGTACAACTTCCAACTCACCAAGGACCTAGTCCTAGGTTTGGTATCGTTGTAGGTGCAATAATTCCATTGACCAGCTGCTGGATAATGCTGAAAGAGAAGAAAACCAGGGTTACGTAAGAATTAATGTCTGCCAACGCCCGGCCCAGAAACACGACACAGACTGAGCGGCTGAATGCTGCTGCATCGTCAGAGGGAAAAGGAAAAATAGCCTGTAGTGACTGCATCTTATGAACTGATTATTCACTGATAAAGAGAAGTTTCAGTGCTTTATTCACAAGGGGATAATTTCTGACAAAGCTGGCCAACAGCTCTCCAGGATGCAATTCAAGAAACCTCTCCCTTGTTGTCTGGTGTTTTCTCGTTTCCCCTCGCACCGAGTACAACGGTGTGGTAACGACCAGGGCAGGCTTTCCCGTGGCAGATTTGACAGAACTCCCCACCACACCGCAGTCCACGGTGAAACGGCTCCTAAACCCAAGGCAAGCGCTTGCCAACAGCTGCAGGCCCGCTGCAGCCTGAGCGTCCAGCAGCGTGAGTTCAGGGGGGGCGCCTACAGAAGAGTCGCTCTTCGAGAGACCGCTCCTTAAACTGCTGAGAACGAGGGACGGGCTGATTTTCAAGGAATTTTCATCCCTGGAAAAACAACGGGGCTTCCTCCACGAGAGCCCGGCAGTCATTCTCACCCTTCTAGCGTGGGAACTCCCTCGTGCCTGCCAGCGGCACGGCGCGTGGCGAGACGGGCGCGGGGCTGCCTCGCGCCGTATCGATGCCGAGACTGATGTTCTCTCTCCCTGCGGTTCTCGGAGTCTCTGTTGTCTTCCGACTGCACGTTGGACCCGAACGGAAACTCAAAGCTGTCATCAAAGATGCCGAAGGCAAATTGGCCGTAGCCCTGCGGCAAGGTGAATAAGTGCTGATCCACATTCTGGGAAGGAGAGAATTCAGAGAACAGACTGTAACGAGGAGAGAAATGGCTCTTAGCTTTCACGCCCAGTATTCCACCAGCAAAGACTGGTCTCTTCAGATCCCCAGCAACTCCCAGGCCTTGGCTGACCCAGGTGGATCAGCGCGCTCTGTGAGGAGCAGACGCAGGCTGAAACTACGTACGAAGGCAGGAAATAACTACAGCTTCCCTGGTTTCTCTTCAGCTGCTGCGTGTTAACCGCCGCCTTTTAAGCTGAGGCTACTGCATAGCAACACACCCAGACAGCTCACTAAATCCCAGCTTAGCCCCCTCACAACAAGAATAAGTTACAAGCGATGGTCTTATTAAAAACACGCAGTAAGAACACGCCACGCAGAGATTTCAGGAGCAGCATGTGGATGATATTAATACCTCCTTTCCTAAATTTTGTCATAATCTGGGGAACATGTAAACTACGTACTCATGGAAAAATACTTCAATTCAAGGGCAAAGCAGAAAGTGTTGGAAAGATAGAGGAGACCCACTCACCTCAAAAGGATGCCTGCTCTGATCACTGGTTGCTGTAGAGGAGCTGGTCTCATTGTCAGCGTTCCTGCAAAGAATGAAGAGCGCTGGTAAGGCTCAGAAGGGTGCTACGAAAAGATTTTCCCAGCAGAGGGGAGTGAGGGACACGAGTTTGACAGGAAAAGCAGAAACCACAGCTGCACGGTGAAGTGACCGATTCATTTTTGTGCTGAGCCAGAGTTCCAAGGGACCCCAGAGGTCTGCTCACCTTCCCTTCCGTCCTGGGGCAGGGTCAGCTCCACACAGAAACGAGTCCACCCTCAGCCGCCGATCTTCTAATTGTTCATATCAATTTCTCTTTTCCCTCCCCACATCTTCACCCATCCCTCCTCACCCTTTCATGACACTACAGAGCAGTGACCGAACCAGGATGCCAAGCAACGATTCCCTGCGCAATCCACCTCAAACCAGCCAGCTGATCCTCTGGAGCGGCAGGAAGAGAAGACTTAAGGTACAAATCCTGATCACTATGACCCAAACACGCTGACGTCTAATCTTGAATCAAAGGCACTTCTCTATGGCAGAGGCATGTGACAAAATGGGACAGATTATGAGAAAAACTCTTAATGCTGTTAGGCTTCTGCTTTTGGAGAGCTTTTGAAGACCACCTCTCAGCAGGCAGCAGACCCCCCCCTCAAGGCAGCTCCGCGTGCCCTGGCACTGAACGCCTGCCGGCCCGCGGGCACGCTGCCCGTCCCGTCACGGCCAAGGTCCGGCAAACGTGTTGGAAACATTTGAAGACATTTCTCTTGCTCTTCCCTGTTCTGACGCTGCCAGACAGCGGTCCCACTGAGTCAGCAGTAAAGCCTGCGAATGCAGATCTCAGCTGAGTTCAGAGTTCAAAGTCTCAGTCAAAACGTTTCGCTGCCAGCGCCCGGAATGAAGTTATACGCTGAAGCATACGTACGCTCTCCATTCCACAGATTCCTCTCGCAGAGGGTTATCTCTGCCCCGATGACTCAAACCAGTTCAGAGCTACCACATGCAATGGGTAAAGCCTCTCTAACATTTTTTTTTTGTTGTTTATTTTAAATCAACTCATTCCTTCCCCGCCCTTCACCGGCAATGTGTGACGCTCAGTACACCCCCATGCTTGATTCACCTGCAAACTGTGCAAGTGAAGCACCCGTAGCGAGGAAAGATGAGCCAAATACTGGGCAGAAGTAATAAAAATGGTATATCAAGTACCCCACACTGCCTTTTAACTAGAAAAAGGTAAAGAGCAAAGCAGCCTGAGTTCCCTAGGCAATAAATAGCCTTTGGGGCAGCACGTTACCTTGGCTCTTCAGGAAGTTCTTCAATAAAACCAGATTCACACCGTGGGCAAATGTAGTCCTACGGGAGAAGAAATACTGAATGAGAGCAGAAAGTGGTACGTAGAAGCTGCAAGGAGCGCCTTCAGCATGATGGGGTGGAATAGTCCTGCAGCCCACGGTCCCAAAGGCACACCACGACGACAGAGTCAAGAAGACCCCAAACCACAGATATTTGCCCTCCCCAGAGCAGCGAGGCAAATTGTTAAACCAGAGTCGGTTTGGAACTCGGCTTTAGAAAAGATCTGGATAACGCTAATTAATCCCCAGCACAGCCAAAGCATTAGATAACATCTGATGTCGTTCTGGGCAAAGTGAAAGCGAAACCACCGGCCTTCCCAGAAGAGCAGCACCCAAACACTGCTTTTTTTTAAACAGCCGCGTGTTTTGGGGGCCTACCCCCGCCCCCTCGAGGGGCCAAACCGTCCTAATGAAAGAAACAAGGAGGGACGGGCAGCACGGGGTCGCTGTCAGCTGTTAGGGATGCAGCCCGGGGTTCCCACCACGCCGAGGTCAAGGAGACACAAGGGGGTCAATTCTGCAACACGCCACACCAGAATTTACCCGCCCGCACCCAACGCTCCTTACAGAAAGCCGCTGCCACCCTCGCAGCCGTTAACACCGAACGCCTCGGAAGAAACAACTCCTCAGGAGTTTGCGACGGTCGCTTCTCCTCACAATTCCCGGCGTTAGCGAAGGATTTGTATCCACAACCATGCTGCCCTAGCGCGCAGCAGCCCGGAACGCTTCAGATCCTGAACGGAAATTACTCGGCAGCGCCGCCGAGGCAGAAGAGGAAGCGACAGACCCGATACCCAACCCCAACCCCGGCTGAGGCGGAAAAGCCACCGCGGGCAAACACGGCCGCTCAAAACCCCGCGCTGGCAAAGCCACGCTCAGCATGGAAGAAATTTTAAGAGTTTCTAAAAATAAGCGTACTTCGCTTTACTACTGCTACGTTCGAGTTGGCACAGGCCCTCAAACCAAGTCAATGGATTCCCCAAAAGAGGAGAGGATGCCAGCCTCGTGGGTTTGCTCGGATAAAACATCTGGGATCGCTGCGCCAGCCACCGCAGAAAAACCTGATAAGGCCCAAGCAGAAGGCGGCAACGCTGGCAATCCACTCACCGCTGCCGGCGCCTGCCCAGCGCGATAACGAAGCGGCAAACACCGGGACCTCGAAACAGACAGGGAGAAGTTGCCGCTCCCTCTTCCGCGCAGGACTCCTTAAATTTGCCATTGTGAAATAACCGCGTCCACCCAATTTTTACACAACGTTTGATTTCAAGAACATTTCTACACCACCCAAATTCTTCTCGAAGCTGGTTACCGGCGCACGGAAACCCCTCTGTCGAGCACAGAGCATCAGATCGGTTCCCTCTGCCTCCAAAACACTCCCTCGGCGTTTTCCTCTCCACCCGTACGCCGCTGGGGTAAATCATCACAGCTCAGGAGCCGTGAGCACCTTGTCTCAACTCCCCAATTTAAGGGAGGCTTTTCTGCGTGGGCGCTCACAGACAACTCTGAACACAGGGATCAGCAAATTCCTCTGCAGCTGGAACAGTACAAATGTCAAAGTTTGTCGTTTCTCGGGCTGTTCGAATCACTCCTTTTGCAGCGTACGCTAACGGGATCGCCGGCAGCTGGCTCTGCAAACAGCAAATGAAACTCAGACCCCCCAAACAAGCTCATTACCTAGCAATTAATTAGATTTGAATCAACGAAAAGCAGCTGCCCGCTCCCTACTACGGTTCAGCGCGTTCGCTACCAGATGTGCTCCGCTGGCGCAAGCCCAACGCAAGGTGTTTAAACTTAAAACAAACAACTGACATTTCTGGGTTACAACCTCTGCTCTCTCCAGCCCGTCCGCGCGTTTCGCAGGAGTTTTGTCCTCACGCTTCAAGGCAAGCTGTGAGATTGACCCTCGCCTAACCAGTCAGGCCGACGGGGCGGGCGAGAGAACAAACAGCGCGTCACAAAACCCAAGCCGACGGCCAAGTCTAACCAACCAGGGCAGAGAGACAGCTACGCTCGCAACCGGGCGACTTAAAATTCAACGGACGTTAACGAAAAGCAACGCCTTGTTCTGAGGAGACGCCGCAAAAAGCTTCGGGACAGACAGAGATCGGCAGGATCCTCCAAACCGAAGGTAACATCCCCCCACGTCTGGCAGGCGATGGGCAGAAAATTTCGC
>WHYT01000343.1:0-11010 GCA_009806455.1 Tetrax tetrax
CAGGCCAGCTCTGGCAGCTGGACACAGGACGCTGCTCCCTGCTCTACTGCCCCGCAGTGTTGCGCCTGCCGCGTTGCCGGGTGCTGGCACTGTGGCACGGGGGTGACGCTGTGACACGCGCAGCCCCGCCCACCAGCAGCCTGCGCCCAGCATCCTGCGCCCAGCAACCTGCGCCCAGCAAACTGCGCCCAGCATCCTGTGCCCTGCAACCTGCGCCCAGCATCCTGCGCCCAGCAACCTGCGCCCAGCAACCTGCGCCCAGCATCCTGCGCCCAGCAAATTGCGCCCAGCAAACTGTGCATGACGGCCTTTGTGGTGCTGGCCCCGAGGCAGCCCCTCGCCCAGGAGGCCCCGGGACCTTTCTTTGCCCTTGCTGGCCATGAACTGGGCACAGCTGCTGGGCGGCCCTGGTGCCTCCTCTGCCGCTTGGCTCCCAGTCACAAACCTCGTGCTCTCACTCTTCTCTCAAGACCATGGCAGAAACCAACCCTAGAGTCCAGAGACCACCCCTGTGTCCTTTGCGCCTGTACGATAGTTTCCAAGAAGAACAGAAGACTTTGCTTTTTCTATGCCCACTCAAGAATGTCAGTGTGATTAAATTACTGATGATGCTATTCAGATGCAAAGGAACTTCTTTTTGGTTCTAATGAGTAGAAAAGACTAGGAAAACCAGTCTTCTAGCACAGACAGGGTAATTCCTTGGCCAAACAGGATCAATGAGTGCAAAAAGCTGCCAGACTATGTCTGTTCATTTAAAGAATCTCAAAATCTTGATAGATAGGTATAGAGAGCTGCTCTCCTGGATGAACCCCTCAGACCTAGGTCATAGCTTGTCTCCATCTTTACCTCCTGGATGGATCTGGGACGCATGACGCAGCCCTGTCTCCAGGCCTGTTTCCAACTGTATCTCTTGCTAGTTTCCGCTAGTGCCCCTGGCTGGACCCCGTGCCTGGCTCATCCCCTCACTGTGTCAGGGTCTGCCAATGGAGTGGGTTAGCAGCTGCTGGCTCTGCCCATCTGGGCCAGAGCCTGCAGGTTGGTGCCCCGTTGGTGAGAGCATGACCTGTGCCAGGGTAACCAGCAGCTCCTGGCCCTTGCTGCTCCCTGACAACCTCCTTGCATAGCCACATCCTCCAACATTTTGCAGCTCAGGCACTTCCTAAGCCAGAGTGTGTCAAAGTAGTCAGCGACCTATCAGTGGACTGCCTTTTATGAACCTATCGTACCTCACCTTGTAAGTTTCTGGTTTGCAAATGGCCACACTGTAGGCAGAAACTGATCCTCAGCAGCTGTCTGACCATTAAAGGCTGGCAAAACATCTTAAAGCAAGAAAATATTAGACAAACTTAAATAAAGGTTTTGCTCTTAACGGCATTTATCATAACTGTCATCATTTCATTATTTTCCTATATGCATAAGCAATTAACACATTTTATTGATAGATGAAACAAACCCAGTAACAATTAGTACATGGCAACTCTTTCAGTAGCTGTAACCCATCACATTTTCACTCCTGATCCTGTGCAATACACAGCAGGATATAAAGTGTGTAACCAAACTATGTGAATTGACTATCAGAAGATCAAACATTTTGCACTGCAAGATGTCCTAACGTAATGCCAGGAAGTACCTCTCTGTATATAGCATACCTTTGTTTGACACATGAAATATTCAAACATCATCTGAAGTGCTTGGAACAAGAGAAGAACAGGTATATGGGTACATCATTTTACCTGCGCTTTTTCTTTTTTTCTTCATGGGAGGGAGGCATCTACTTAGGAGTTGGAGATATAGGAATTATGCAGTGTGTAGGAAATTTGTACTTTCACTGGGACTACCCACCTCTCCTGCCACATCCACTCTTTTTTTTTTTTGTCTCCAATGATGCTGTCACTCCATTGTGTTGTGCTGAAGCGGCTATGCAAAATGAGCCATTTACAGCTCAAATAAATGAAAGCAAAGATATCAGTGAATAAGAAGTTAATAATCATCACACACACTGTGAAACTACCTGCTTGGTGTGCTAAGAGCATTACTGCTAATGTGGTAAGAGCATTACTTACAGCTAATGCTGTGACTTATTAATAAATTCCTGTTATTCAATGAACAGAATAATATGCCTTATTTCTTGATGTTTCTGCTGTCCTTATCAATGCCATGTTCTAAAACCTGCCAAATATTTTGAAAAAAAAATTTGGAAAAAGACAATTCCCTTCACTGTAAGAATCATCTTTGTGCTCATCCATATTCCTATGTTAGTTCACCTAAATATATTCTGTTCACATGATGTAAATCTCCATTATTGTCAATGCTATATCCAATAAGGAGATGGCTTTAAAATTCTGTTGTGCCAGATACTGCAGAAGAAACCATTAGATGTGAGGAATGCAGTTTTACTAGTATGTTGTAGTTAGTAACACATCTGGGAAGTTTATTCTCTAGCCTTACCCAGTCAATATCACCATTTCTTGCTAATCCATCTTGCCTCTTGGCAAGTTTTTCCTCCACAATTCCATTTCATCTGGGAGAGGCGTGACATTAGCTTGTCATCTGACTAACTAGGTTCCAGCATTATTGCTGTAATCACCTCCCGTCACTTTACATAAGAGTAGAAGAGGAATGGGCTGTCTCTTCACTGTATAGATAGGAGGAACCACAGTCCCATTTCCTAGATATTTTTTTTTAGGGAGTGCCCTCCATCTTATATGAATTCTAGTTTAATCAGGAACCTGGAGGACCTGTTGAACAATTGTCCTCCCTGAGACACAAAAATAAGTTTTCAACCAAACCAGCTTGTTAGATTGAGAAGGAGAGGGGAAGAATTCCCAACCTCCCAAACATACAAAGCACAACAGCAAGCATCTTTTCTCTAAAGTAACAAAGAGAAAGAAAACTCTTTTGCAGAATGGATAGGATGGGATAGTGCTGCGGGAAAGAGAGCCGTCCCACTTCCTGCACAGGAATGAGTAAAATGTAGATTATGCTTAGACCTTATTGCAGCAATTTAGGCACCGATCATCTCGTTTTCCCAAATTTCCTTTCCATGATACAGCCAAGCACTTACAAAGAGAAGGAAGTGCAGTCCTTGAAGTGAGTGAGTATGTCCTAGTAGTTCAGTTTTTGAAAAGTGGAGCTTGGGGGAAGTGGAAGGGACCCAGAAATTAGGCATTAATAGAATCTGGAGGAGCAGAAATTAGAAACATCAGGTTTGGGGTTTTTTAATAACAAAATTCCCTTTGAAAAGCAAAAATGATTGATGAGAATGGACTTGCACAGAGAGAGACTGTAATCCATTAGTGCTTCTTAATACAAAACAATTCATTTGGAATTAGCATAAGTGAGAGCAGAATTTTGCTCATATGGAAAACTTACACAGCCATGAAAATCAAGATGCAAAATGCAATAGAGATTCTGGTTGGCAGAGATGGATAGAGAGAGGGAGAGAGGGAGGAAGAGCCATTGACAGCTTAGAATTAGGCTTTTTTATCTTTGAAGAGTGCAAGAGTGAGCCTTGCATGTTTAACCTGTTCAGCCCCGGGGAGTGAAGGGCCTGTACTGTGATGTACCACAGCTTGCTCTGACAGTGCCGTGCATCCATCACTCCAGAAAAGAGGAAAAATAGTCCCCCTAGTGTACCAACGCTGTAAGAAGCAGGAGGATCTCTCGCTCGATTCAATAAATGTGCTGCAAGTTCTGCTATGAACAACTGCGTAAAGGTACTGTAGTAAAACCTCAGGCTCTGTTGATCACAAGGCTTGTAGTTTTTGAGGCAAGGAACCATAAACAATTAGAAATAATTAGCATTAAAAAATAAATGTCTAGTTTAACACATTTTAACGATGAAGTTATTGGGTTTTGCATTGCTGTATAATTCTAAATCTTGCTTTTCTCACCCAGGAATTATATATTCTCCTGGAAGGAAGAAGAGAAAGTATTATATACAGTAATGCTATTTTCACAAGTTCTTAGCTTTGTAGCTGAGAGGTAAATTCAAGCACATGATTCTATTCAGAAGTTCCACTTTAATTTTTTTATTGTTTCAATTAAACAGGAGAAGCATACTGCAGATAACTGATCAGAGCAAAGAGTGGAGTCTGAAAAAAAGAAATTATTCAGTGTCACTGGGCACTACCACTTTTCCAGGCTGGAGTCTGAAAAAAAGAAATTATTCAGTGTCACTGGGCACTACCACTTTTCCAGGCTGATAGGGATCCAGTGTGCCGCCCAAAACACAGGCTTTGTATCACTTTGAATTTGCGCTCTCCCAGATTAAGTGATAATGAAGCCTTGATCATTACCTCTGTCTCAATAATTTTAGGTATGATGATGCAAACCAGGCCCTTTGTGCCAGATGCTGTAGTGGCATATAGGCAGGCACAGCTGCTGTATATTGCTGTGGCACCATAACCATTTTCCTTTCGGGTATGCTGAAGGAGAGCCACGGATAACAAGTTTCAAAGGTGACCAGAAGGTATCTGCTAGGGATACAGCACAGCTAGTTGAGAAGCAATATTTGTCATTCTACAATTTTCCTCAAGTTGGCAGCGTCAGAGCAAACCTGGCCTGCCGAGTTCCTCTTTGCACCCTGCACTCCACCAGAGTCTGCCCTGTGGCAGATTAGGAGCTACCTTGCTCCCTCACCTTTTTGACTGCTGATGGGAAAGCTAAATCACCTTTCAAGCAGCAAAGCCAGGAAGTGTTCGGGAGAGGAAGGGAGACAATTCCTCACAGTAAGTAAAAAGAAATATTGGACTGACACCTCTTGGGGGATGGCTGGAGGAAGGCCCAAAGAACGAGCAGTGAAGCTGGGATGGTGCTCGGGGACCAACTGTGCAGCCCCTACAGGACCAGGTAGATTTGGCTGAGGTAAAAGGTCTCCAGCTCCACAGAGGTAAGGGCGGCTCCAGGGGTAGCAGAGGAGGCTCTTAAAGCTGTTTGGGTTAACAGTGATGCCAAGACTTATGCAGAGGCATTAGCTGCAGGGCTGTTGTTTTACATTTCACAGGGTAGACTGGCATTTCCCAGAAGAGTAGGTTAATCATGGCAAAAAGAAAAGAGGCAGCATACATCTCACTTTGGGAGGAAGGAGCTCTTGCAGCTCGGCTTGAGCGTGCACGAGTGTCCGGTTGGTTTGTTGGTGCATAAAGGCGCACCAGATTTGTGTGCATACAGCGCTGTCCTTATTTGTGTGCTGCAATGTGTGTCTAGGTCAGTGTCTTTGCTAAGAAAAACCCCGCAGTAGTAATTGTCAGTTTTAGTTGCTTAGATAAGTTAAGGGAATTTGAAAGGTGTTTGTGCATATCGACTGTAAAAAGGCTCCTCTTATAGAGAAACTGTAAGATAAATATCCTTAACTTTCCTTTCAAATTCATATAGGGCATTTGCCTTCAGTGTGTCTGCTTTCCTGGAGTCAGACAAGGCAATCTCCTCTACTCACGCTCCCGTTTACCAGTTGTATTTTGGATTGCTTGCGATGATATGGATGTTGATTATGGCCTTCACAACGCTGCCTGGTTTTTCCATAGAATCGTCCTGAGGGATGAGACCGCAGCAAATTGTCAGCTGACCAAAAGGCAGCCCAAGGTATTAGTTCTGTGTATTTTCTTTCATGAATAAGAAGCAGATAAGATTTCAGCACAAATGGTGCATTTTAATTGTGTTTATAAGTGAAATGAAGAGCAGATGTTGGAAACATCATTTCAAGTACTCCTTCCTCATCCTGGAAGCAGCATTTCAGTGTTAATATTGTATATCTCTTGAAAAATGCTTGATTTGTAAAACTTCTTAAGCTAAAATACGTTTTTGGCCTAGAAGCACCTCTGGGTCCCCACACATCTACATGTGAATTCTTTTCTTGTTTCTGATTTTTGAAATAGGTACCCAAACTTCCTTTCTTAACTTTTTTTCTTGGCAATTAAAAAAATTGTACTATAAAAATTCAAAGAATGCAAAGTATTCTCTGCCCATCTCACTCCCTCAACATAAATTCTCTCTCTCCTACACATGCATGCGTATACATACGCATGCACATACACATATGCATACGCATATGCATACACATGTGCTCCATCACATTCCAAACACTCCTGGATGTTGGATCTTAAAATTATATTTTAGGAAATATTGGATTGGCAAGTGCTGTGCCTACAATTGGCATATTGTTGATATTCTCATATTTCTTTGACTATCACATGCTAAGATCAATATTGTCAATACCTTTAAAAATGAGATAATAACTTTGAAATATTGCCAGAAACTTATTTAAAATGGAAAGAGTGCATTATATTCAGCTTAGAGACTGGATTGCATTTTTTTTCTGCATTTTTGCTTCTACCAGTCTTTGAAAAGCAGATTGTTTGCACTAGTAACAGAAATGCAATTTTAGGAGGGCAGAAAGATGCACTAATATTTATATGAAACTGTAATAGAGCAAAAATAATACAGGCTGTTACTCTACTGTATTTCCAGAGGACTGTATTGATCTTCGAAGGGTTAAAGTGCTACCGGGTTACATTAATGTCACCCTTCAGCAATCACTGGCCAATAACATATCAGCAATCAATGCTGCAGTGTGTTGTTCACGACACTCAGTTTTTGGAGACAAGTGGCTGATATATTTTGACAAGAAGAAAAAATAGTCTTGGAAATTCTTGCAAATCTTAACTCAGAGGGGAAGATATATGAAACAAACTGCTTCCATTAGAAAAAATGGTAATGTTTGCCTTCATAAGTAACAACATTTTATGTCAGTTCAGTGGAGCAGTGAATGAACCAAAACTCTGCTAACCTTCAAAATGGAAAGGATTCCGTAAGTAGGATTTACATAGTCTGAATATTTTATATTTTGAGTGCTCATCACAGCTCGCATAAACTAATACTTAAATATATATTTCCAATAAAGAAAACATTTGACTTCTGGTGAAGTAAAGCAGTGAGACACGTTTTGCCTTGTACAGTACAGACACAGGTTTCTCAGCCCCCGCTCCTTTTTTTTCCAGATGGTAATTTTCTTCTATCAAGTTATCGTAATTTGTGCATGTCCAAAGAAGGCAATGCAAGCCTCTGCACTTTGACACAAAAGAAACTTAAAGAAAAAAAAAAATCAAGAACTCAGAGGGCCATAAAGTAAAAGTACAAAGAGGGGAATAAAAAATAGAGGCTGCAAGAGGACACGAGGGGTTAAAGTTCTGACCACTGTCTGCATATATGAAATTATATCACCTTATCTGAAAAGTTTAGGCTCCAAAGAAAAGCCTCGGTTTAAAATACCTTTTAGGTTTATTAAATCTTTAGGCTGAAGATTACAGCAAGTGTTTTGTCTTTGGTGAGTAGCTGTTTGTCTCACTTTATTTACTTGGTATTGGGTATTTGTCAATGTCATTTCATATCTGCAGAAAATTCATATGTTGTATGGAAGTATGTATGTGTGTGTGTGTGTGCTGAAGGTCACATGACTGTTTCATCCTATTTGGTGGAGCAGCTTGACTTTTTTTTCCCTTGCTTTTGGTGATGGTTGTGAGTGCAGAAGTTGATTGACAGATGCATGCCAGAAACCCCCATTCTCCTTTTCAAAGACTACATATGATGGATTGCGATCTTTCAGCTCAGCAGGACACAGGGACCATGCAAGCTGTAATTGGTCAGGTATGGAGTCAGCCATTTCTCAACTCCCCTTTTATTTTTTTTTTTTTCACAAGGGTCTAACCATATGATTCACATAATTCATATTTACACTACCATCTTTCTATCTGTATCTCCAGCTACCAGTAAGTGTAGTACTGAAAGTGAGAAAGGCAAAAGAACCACAATAATCTGGCCAGGGAATCACGAGTTAAACCTAAAAGACTATGCTTTTTTTTCTAATAAACCCAGTTTATAATTTAGTCTGAGCTTTGCCAAATCAATCTATTCATTAATTTACCATTGTATTTTGTTTGAATGTGCTGAAGTAGAACTGAGGAGTGAAAGTGTTCTGTTTGATGGGGAGTTGCTTTCTATTTCTAATGCTGTTCATTATTTCTATATTGACTGTATTCCTGTACTACAGGCTGTGGTTTGTTTTTTGTTGTGTTTTTTTTTTTCCTTTTTCTTTTTTCTTCTTTTACTCCTAACCCAGATAATGTGTGATTGAGCCTGGTAAATGTAGTAGTCTTTGCTGCTGCAGAGGGGCAGCCTGCAAATTAAACACTGCCACAATCTGAAAGGTCCAGGTGGTCTGCTCGTGCTTCCTAATGCAATCCAGCACAACAGCTTTAATAAACAGCTCTATTTAGTTCTCCCTCCCTGTATCCAGGGAAGTGAACTGGTCTGGGGCTGCTGTGATGAAATGCCAGAAGAATATCTCTCAAAGGCCTCACAAGCTGATTTTTAGAGCTTTTCCGTTTTGTCGTCTTTGTCTTCCAAATGGGTCAGTGAGTCCTTCTCTTTCTGTTTTGTGATTTCTGATAAGTCTGTAGTTTTTATGTGTGTGTTTTAACCGTGCTGTTTTTAGCTTTAGCCAGGAGAGAGAGGAATCATTGTCTTTTCATTTGCTTCAAATAATGACCTGAAGTGGGGAAAGAAATTAAATTATTTTGTCCTGTTGTACAGGGAGGGCTGTTTTCCTGTGAATGCAGCCGGAGTCGGATGAGGGTGTCTGTTTTTCTTTTTCTAACAAAATTTTAAGTGTTCAACACTTTCTCATTAACCACTGACTTGTAAATCAGTCTCTAGCAAAGGCTATTTTTTGAAGTCTCAAAAGTTTGTGGGTTTTTTGCATATGTTTCCAATGTAGTGAACGCATGCTGCTGAGGTGATGACACAGTATTTGTGTTTCCTATATGTTGATACAATAGTGGAAAAATACGCATCCTACACACTGTTTTCAACTAAATTATGGCAAAGCACAGAAGTCCCTCAAAGCACATGGTTTATTAATACCATCGTACACAGTAATGCATTTCTGGGTGGAAAATGTCAAATATGTAATACCATGTTTACCACAGATTTTTATTGCTTTAAATATTTTAAAAATAGAAGATACATTTTTTATTAAAAATCCCCCAAACATTAACAGCTTTCTATTAGGCTGGCTTATACCTAAAAAGTGGGGCATATTTGCCAGTATGACATTGTGTGAAAATATGTATTTTGGAGCAGGTTAATTACCTTTTTGTGTAAACTTGTTCAGTCTTAAAGAAATATATTTAATAATTCTAAGGCAGATACAATGGCAAGGTTTTAAGCAAGTACACTTAGCAGAAAACATACCCTGAAACCTTCATAAATCTCAAAGCTTGTAATACCTCTTTAATGTAACTTTTGCTTTGGCATGTAAAAAGTATAAGTTAGCTATTTTATGTTTAAAGCTTTCTAGCTCTCAGGAAGTGGCTTTGAGGCTGGGAAGGGTAGGAGCATGTTTTTTTCTGTGTGTAACATTCCATATTTCATAAATTAAAAAAAAGTTCAGTGAATGTCTGGAAAAATGTTTGTATCATGTGTTAGTGTATTTCATTTCCTAAAAATCAATAACAAGGGCATGCACTTCAAAGAAAAATACATTTCACTATTTCAGGTGACTAGCAACTTCAGATTTTTAATGCCAGAATTTATGGATATTATTATTGTGCAACTTAGGTGTTTCAAATATTTTTTTAGATCTGTATGTGTGTATATTTACATATCATATGTGTAAGTGTGCACATCCAAATGTGTTCATAAATCCACAAAATGTTCAAGTATGTTTTCGGTTTGATGAGCTGTCCAGTGTTGTTATTAGCTACATGTGAAGACAGAACAAAATGTTTATATTTTTTTCAGATAAAAATTATGTATTTCCTAGTTGTATAATAAAAGACTTACTTAAAACTTGGGAAACACAGAGCAATCAGTATTATTATGATACATTGCTGAAAATAGAAACAGACTTTCTCTATGGACTCTAATACTCAGCTGACAAGAGAAAATAACTATCAAAAGACAAACCCTATGCCATAAAATCTTTCCACATTGTAAGTCTACATGTAGTATTGATAAATAATAAAGATTTACGTATTCAGTAAGTATATATATTTAGAAGAGGCATTAATTTTCTGACACTATTGTTTTAGAAAAAGTTCTTAAGAGTCCTTGTTAACTTTCAAACCTCCAAAAGCAAAAACTTTAAATAAATGTTTATCATTTGGCCTTTTTATTTCAGAATTGTATTTTTTCTCCTGCTGTGAGAACTAAATTTTGTTTTGATTAATTCTGCAGATGTAGCTTTACATTCAGTCTTGTTTGCTGCTAATGGTGTGTGAACTTGCCTAATTAAAAATCCAAACTATCCATGTATATCTCTGCTCCAATGGAGATCAGAAACACTAGCAGGTTTTTGTAGTTCAAACACTAGTCTGTGTATGACACGAAAGTAATAGCAAGAGCGTGCTGATTTAAAGGCATTTTCAACACCAAGTACTTGTTCATCATTAAATGCATTTTCTACTTTTTTTTTAAAAATATCCTTTATTTCATCTGTCTCCAGCACCAGTGTCCACAGTGGCTCCCACTGGTGATGGCAATGGTGGGCAGAGCACTACAATCCTGACCATTACCTAGCACCTGGCTGTACTGGCTCCAAGGTGTGGAATTGCTTGTATAACTTCCCTCTGGATTTTTCCTCCCCTAAGCAAGCAATTAAATGGCCAAGTACTCTGAAGAACAACCTCCTTTCCTAGTGTGTCAAGATCTAGAAGCCCATTGCTCATTGTGATTTTGATTCATAACTGGAGTGTTTGGAATGAAACCCCGATCCCTGTCAGCAATAGTCTGTAGCATCCTTCCTTGCACGCTGAACCAAAATACTCATTATTTGTTCAGATGTGTTTTGCTCTTATAGAAAATATTAGCTGGGTTTTTATGCCATATTCCCTCGATATCTCGAGCCCGCCTAAATGAACAAGTAATTAAACATGTCATTAATCATTCCAATTATGCTGTATTTTCTCTACCTTGTATGCTTTCTAAAATCGGATTGTACCTTTCTCTTCTTTT
>WHYT01000343.1:11030-27877 GCA_009806455.1 Tetrax tetrax
GCTTGTGAGTGACAGGTTAGTTCATCAGCATTACAGCCCTCCTGTTTTTGTCTCATCTCATGCAGACAGGTCACTGTGTCCAATCACCCTTCTGGCTCTGCTGTCCCCAGGGGAGCCCAGGCCAGCCTGCCATCTTGATCCACCAGCCTGAGGGCCCGGGCTGGCTGCACATTTCTGTGTTCACTGGTTCTCGCAGATGTACTAAAGCGGGAAGGCGGGGGAAAGGGGGGCAGCTTAAATTAGATCTCTGTAAACTGAGAGGAAGTAAATTAAGTAACATTCTTCTTCAAATAAGCAGGCATTTGTGGTTATTATTGCTATGTTTGAGTTATCTTTCTAAGTCTTAACCATGCTTATTTTCTATATTTCAATGGTATTCTCCACGTGATCTCATCACCTAGTAAAAGCTATTTATGCAAGGGTAAACACGCACTCTTTTCCCATAGAGAGTTCTGCTCTGAAGCCCAATTTATGAGACTGATGCATTGCTGCAGCCAAGGTGGGTCTTCCTGTTCTGTGTTTTAGCTTGTTGCTTTTGTATTTTGTTTTGTTTTTTTTTTCCCTGTGATTAACAACAATAGAGCAGGGGGACGTAGGTTTTGGAGAAGCCATTCATTTCTGTAACTCATGGGTCACTTTTCAGAAGTTTGATTTCCTGTCAATGTTGTTTTGTAATGCAGATCAATACAAATCCAGGAGTTTAATTTTTACCAAATGAAGATCAGATCTATAATGTTAGTTTGTCTTGAGCAATCTTTAAGTGATTCTTCTTAAAGTAGTAGGGAAGGTCTTTTTCTATTGGAATACCTATTTCCATCTCTCATCTAATATACATAAGTGCCCATAACATATACAAACAGAAAAGAACCATCTTACACATAAATTTAAGACCCACTTTTCTAATACAGCAAGGACTTGTGCCCTTTTGTCTATAGTTTGGGACAAATCCTGTTCTCTCTAGCAAGAATCAGACCCGTCACTGTAAGCATTGCTACTTGCATAAGTAAGGTCAGACTACTTGTCCCCTTGTCTGCTTAGTGTATGTCCAGCACAGGCATTGTTGTCCTTTACAGGCACCAGCAGCTGTTTTCTCCAGTTCGAGACTGTGAGAGAGAGAGAGAGAGAGACCTATGGACAGGTACACACTGACTGTTGTTTTCAGCAGTAGAGAGACAACGTAAACAATAAGAAACATGTTTGAAAAACTTCAAAACCATATTTTTTAATATTTATGAACAAGCTGGTACTCTGATAATGAAGCATTCCATCTCCGCAGAAACCCACTGTTTTATACGCTCTCTAGTATACTGTGTTCTTAAGAATTATTATTGCAAGGAGATGCAGGAATGTGGCTGTAATATTTTACAGTATAAATATTTGTTGTAGAGGAGTTTGGATCTCGTTAATTTAATATATGTAAATTCTTTGGTCCTAGGCCTGGATTCCAGCAAAAGAATGCATTTCTCTATTGACTTCTGTTTTTACAGCAGAAAAGATGGATTTTTATCATTTTCATTCATGCATAAAAAGATTTTTCTTGTTTTCGCACCAAAATCAGGTTTTACTTGAAATCAGCCCTCTAAAAATACCTTTAGTCATTTTTTTCTTGTTGAATTTCTTTATTCTTTTCCATTCCGTGCTACTCTGCTGTTTCATGTATTAGTTTGTGTGTGTGTCAGGCCAATTAAGAGGTAAAATCTTTAAAAAGCTGTGATTTACACTCTGTGTATATTCACTATTTTTCTAATTGTAAGAGAAAAATGAAGTATGTCAGATGACCTTTAAATTGCTGGGCAAGTGACACTTGTCCAGTGATGTAGATTTTTATCTTTTGGCAATGCATTTACATTCAAGTACCTCGGCTGTGTTTCCTAGATTCTAGACCGATAAACTAAATACCAATCTGGGCCACTTTTGTATGTACAATACATAGAAGTGACTGTGCTGTGCCTCTTACCTTACACTGGCCTGTAGCTGTAACAAGACTTTTATTTTTCTTCTCTGATCTGAACTGCAACTCAAATGGAAGAAAATGACAATTGAAGATAAATTGTGTATAGCATTTTCAACATTATATGAGGACATGGACAAATATTCTTTATTCCTGTGATTTACATCTCTCAGTGGCATTTGCTTGTAACGCTCTCTCTTGCTCTGAAATTGTAAAAATGGCAGGAAGAAACTCACATCAGTCAGTTCTAAATATATGTGTATTTATCTCTCATTAAACTTAACAGAACTTAAATGTGTACTTAAAAGTTGATCAGCAAATCACTTAAGCCTGTACAGGAGCTCTGAAGCTGCTAAATTTTCAGGTGCACAGTACCAATACTGAACTCAACGTGGCTCCTCATGTAAATAACACTTTGCAGGATCTGGTCCAACTTGCCTATTGAGTAACTGTCATTGCTAATAAATATAACAAAGTCTGGTTTAAATGCTAGCTAAATAATTGCAATGCAAACTCTTTTATAATTAGAACTGACTATTAGGATTAAAGATTGTAACTCAAGGCTCTTGAACACTTATTTTTCAAGGATGTCAGGGCTACAGGTAAATGGACTATTGCTTCAGGGTTTTTGTTTCATCATTGGCTTTGAAACCTCTGTGATATGTAGGACTATTTCTTCAAAAGAGGAAGATTAGTTGTTGATATTTGCTGCTGATTCTCTGTTGACTGGTAGTGCTGTTCCATAGGAGAGTTTTATCTAACTGCTAGATCAAAAGAAAATTTTGAAGATCAAGAGACTGTTCTAAATTTCTAGCCATTCTAAAAAGTGGTAGAAAATGGAAAAAGGAAAAAAAAAAAGGAGAGGGAGGATGGTACGTTCTGTAGTTACTAATAAGCCTACTTTTTTTTTCCTAAGAGGGGTACAATTTGTATATGCCATACTATATTGTAGCAAAACTCGGTCCAGAAGCTTCTATGCATAGTCTTCCTTTTAGTCAGATGAGTAATAGAAATTGATGTTGTTAACACTGGTGCATGTACTTAAAGTTGAGGAAATGTGTTTCAGAGATGAGAGCCTTGGAAACGGATCTTGTGCCACATTGCACAGCTGTCCTATGGCCTTTGCTCATATGAATGAAGATTTACAGGGTAGGACACTGATCGCTGTTCTTGTTAAAACAGATGGGTCTTGTCTTCCTGGGCTTTCCTGTACTGCCTTAGTGTAAAATAAATCCAATAGCAGTGCTGGAAAATCTTACTAGCATGAGTAATTTTTTTATCCTGTGATATTTCCAGCGAGTGTTGCCTAAACTACTTGCTAAATATGATCTGTTCCCATAGGTAACTCTTTCCAGGATGGAGCTTTGAACCCATAGATGGGGAACGGCATTGTAAAGAGAAATAGATCCTTAAGCAAAAGAAAAAAAAATGCTAGAAAGGAACTTCATGCTACTTCAGTCACTGATTCCTTCAAGTAAATTTTACTGTACAAGTTTCTAGCATTTTCAAGGATCTCTAACTCACGTGTGTTTAGAACACACAATCCAGCTGTGTAATGGCACTTCCTAAAAGGAAATATTGTAAGGGCAACAGTAAAAGACAAAAGGGTTTGTTTGTTTTTTTTTTTTAGTCACCTCCTGCTACAGAAACAAGAGTTTCAAGCAGCAGACAATAATGGACCATGAGGTTTTTACAAGCAGATTAGTTAAAGTCATGTTAATACTATTACCGAACAGCTGCTGTTAGCTATATTACCAGAGATAATTCTGTATCAGAATGTTGTCGTTTTCACTAAACTGTTTACATTTCTAAATGCTTTTCCACTTACTGAGCCAACTTGTGAAGCTCTAACTCATCTCTTGCTTGAGCTTTGCTCATGTTTCATGTGCAATGAAGTATGGAGGAGTTTTACTGGAATAAAAAGGTCTGATTTTTTAAAAAGCTGGAGGCTTTAGCCCATTTCTGGATGTCATCTTGGGGGATGGCGGGGGGGGAGTAAAAAAAAAAAAAGCAGCATAGACTAAGACTGAAGCAAAAATATCAATGACTAAAACATTTCATATCCTTATCTCAAGCTTATGACTTTAAAGCACATTGTTTCCCATCAATGGCAAACTAGCATAAGCTTCCATTTATTCATAGTACACTAAAGGTGTACACTAAAGGCTTTGTTTATTTTATTTTTAATTTATAACAATAGAGAACTGTGCCTGATTGTTACTGAATATAGCTTTAAAAATAAAAAAGGGCTAACGATGCAAATAACTTGCAGTTCTGAGATACTGTCATGATGGCTATAACTATCTGTACTGAAACCAGATTCTGCCAAGTGCTGAATGCTTCCAGAGTCCTGTACTTCCCACCAGCTTTGTTAAGCAGGACTCTGTTCCAGCAAGGCCTCAATGTTTTCAGTCTTCTTTGAAGACAGAATTAGACCCTGAAGCACTCAAGTGGAAATTTTTCATTTGATTTTTTTTTTCCTCCTCAGACATTGTTAATGAAGGAACAATTCAAAGGTTTCTTATGAACCTCATTCTGTGTAAAGTGAAATAAAATAATCTGGAATAATGCAGAACAATGCCACTCTAAGAAACAAAGAGCTGTTGCAGGATTTCTGTCCATAAGTCTTACCTTCCCTTCACTGTGCCCATCCCTTTCTGTGTACAAAACGTGCTTCACATTCTTCAAATGGATTATACAAAGCAGAAATGATATCCGCAAACAGGAAGCTCTCAGTCTTTTGGAAGAAAGGTTGAAAGTTGTGGCAAATGTAAAAGTGGCTTCTAATGTGGAAGAATAAAGCAGAGAACATCAAACTCATTTCACTTAGTGCCATTCATGATGATTTATCATTATAGTCAGGGCAAACTGATCTCAGAGCTGAAACAATTTTGTCCATTAAGAGGGGAAAAAAACAACCCCAAAAACCAGAATGTTCCAGCTTGGTTCTTATATCCTTAGGGTTGCAATATTGAATTCGGAATTGGGGAAGCTTAATCTTGCAGCCAGATTTGACAAGATGCTGGTTGAACGGTAGGCAGAAGTGATGGTTTGTGTGTTGTAATGCCCATGGTGGGAAATAAAGAAAAAAAAAAGAAGATTTTTTTTTTTTTTTTTTTTTTTTTTTTTCCAGAAGTGTGGATGCGGTATTCACCACCTGCTCCAGCTTCTCATCAAAGTAGGCAAGAAAACCTGTGTGCAAGTTGGTGAGGGAAGCTCACAATTTCAAAGCCTGACAGAAGAGAAACTGGAATGCTCTAAAATAGCATGTGAGGGTTTGCAATGGCTCTGAAAACAGTTATCTTTTTGTTTGTTTGTTCTAGTGCTGTTGCTTATTTGAAGGGTGATCATGAAACCATTTAAGCACATCCACAAGTATCCCCACAGACTTACTGGGAAAGCTCACGTGAGCACCATATTGTGCACTACACTATGTGATGCTAAAGGCTTGGATTTCACGTGGCCTCAACAGGCCACAGACATGTACAACTGAAAAATAATAAGCCAGTTCTTCAGCTCCACTCAGTTAATCCTGGAGAGCATGAGTCTGTGTGCGTGTGTAAGCAAAAACCCTGAGGCTGCATCTGAAATCTTGGTGGAGTGAGCAATGGACTCATTGGCAAGTGTTTGGAAGGCAAGACCTGATTTTGAATAGTCAAACAACAAAAATGGGTGGAAGACTGGAGTTTCTTCCCCTGAATATATTGGTTTGTGTTTATTTTCTTTACGTTCATGCTGGATTCTTAGTGAGAAGAGAAATAGAGGGCTGCCCCCTAACTAGGGATTTTGAGTGACTCTGTAATTTAATTTAACCCAAGAGGCACTGTGGATATTCAGCAAACCTTTGTTCCATTCTGCTCATGTTCTTATGCTAGACCCATCACCATAGTTATTAGATCTCAAAGATTACATTCTTTGATCTAGTGCTTTCTAAATCCTTAAACTACAGTTTATTTATTTAAGAGGTTATATCCAGCATTGGATTGGATTGTAAAGTACCCTTTGACTCTTTCATGAAGGACACAGTAGAAACACATGCTGCCGAAGGAGTATTTCCTTTTGACCATGATGCACCACAGCATTTTATTGAATTAAGAACTGCATGACGATCTGTGCTTTTAATCTGGCCGGTGTGCTGCAATTTTTTTTTTACCTCATTGATATCATGATGTCATTCATTTCTGATACAACAGGCATTTATTAGGATCTGTAGATGAATGTCAGTTACTCTCTACATTGAAAAAAAAAATGCAAAGTAGCCTCATATTTCCCTAAGAAAATATATGCATGCTAAACCTCAATCAGATGTTAAAAATGAGTATGTTCAGGGTGTGTTCTTGGGATCTGTCTTTGATCTGATGTTTACCAGGGTGCATCACAAGTAACTCTGTGGAGCTAAACAGAGTTACATTTGGGTAAACATGATCACCAGCAGCTTTTAAGCTTGTTCCATCAGATTCAGAAGTCCTTAGACGAGCAAATTTACCAGTGTAGTCTACAATGCTTGATTAATTATGAAGTGTATGATGTGACTCCCAAGCTAACTAGCAAGAAGGCACAGAAAGCAAAAGAGGAGGACACTAAAATTGAGCCCAGTCTGCTCCATGCCCTGACTGATATTAATTACACTGTATCCAAACTAGTCTGTTTTTTTTTCCAATCAGTCCTGCAAAGCAAACTATAAAAATTCTCATGTAATTTCCCTTAATTCTGGAGCAACCAAGACTGAAATTGGCACCTGAAAAAAGAAATCTTATTAAAAATAGCTGTTCTTGTTTCATTTTTTAATGCTTGTGTTTGGTTATTTTTCTTTTTTGAGAAGCTTAGCCCCTGGAGATAGTAGACTGATTCTACTTTATACTGAGACTTCTTTATACCATATGGCAGTACAAACCAGCTGTAAAGTGGGTGTTAGAGTAATTTATTTATGTGTACTTCAAAGCTCTTTTATATTTCCAGAATGGTAGAAAATCACCATAGTGTAAATGGCAATCAGGCCCAAATAGATGGACTGGAATTTCCATTTTTTTCAGATGGAAATGGAAAAGCAATAGGCAGAAATCAGACTGGAGGAAGAGAGGAAGGACTAAGTCTTATTTAGCTACAAATAGATGTTCATTAACATCCATTCTGGTTTGAAAAAAAAAGACAAGGTAGACGGGCCAAATCCTGTTTTACTGGCCACAATACATACCTTTGCTGGCAGTAATGAAAACATGAAAGGGAAGGAAGTGAGCACCAGTCAAACCATAGTAGTCAGTACCTGACAACACAACAAAATCAAAGTAATGGCTGCTTTCTCAATCAATCAAGTGCATTATCATTTTAAAATGTGTATACATAAAACAAAAGACATAATCTATTTCTCTCTTCTTCTTTCTTTTTCCTTTTCTTTTTTTTTTTTTACCCTATGGGCTGCAGTATTGCTTGCTGCAACATTTGACAAAGATCTGTGTTTCCACAGCATTATTCAGTTAATACACCTGGATTTGTGAAAAAGAAACAAAATGAAATTCATAGAAATTAATATCGGTTCTCTCTTTCTATACTTTATATTGTCAGATGAATTCTTCAAGTCAAAGTGTGAATAAAAACAACAAACAGAGAAGAAGCAAAACAAAGAGTAATAGTTATGCTAATGGAAAACATCCTAAAATTTAGTCAGACATGGGAAAAAAATATTAAAATAGCAATTTTGGGGTTGACCCAAGAGTTTTCTTTGAAATTTTGAGAAGCATCGTACTCCATTTTATTTCATAATCCATTTTAAACAGGCACATAGGAGGCTTAAGGGATTCTGTGAAGTTGTGAGACATTTCTCTCTTTGCTTCCCCATTTTGTGAGAGCCCAAGGGAAAAATATTGGCAGGGCTTGTAGAACCTTCTATAATTGAAGTAGCCCAGTATTTCTTATCTGAAGGCCTTTGCTGCCGTTAGCATTTCCACCTGGTTGGCTACCTCTTCCTGAATATTTTTGAAGACAATTTCAGACAAAATACCTAAGTATTTTGTCTGAAATATATATACCTAAGAAATATGTCTGAAATATATATACCTAAGAATCTCCTGGTTCCCGAGGAGGACAGGGAAACGCAGGAAAGTTTGGCCCATTTTAAAGACTCTACTTAAGAGCAAAACCTTTAATTTGATTGAAGAGTAGGAGCATTGTGTCTGAGATGTCTCTTTTGGTGACAATCCACCCATGTTTGATTATGTTCCAAGTCTTTTAGAAATGTAGTTGTCACATGTTTACTTGGCAACTCTAAACAGCTCTATCCCCTGAAGAGTCACAGAAAATAAAAGTGTGAAAGGAAGCTCAGAAAGTCGTCTGCACATAGACAAGATCAGCTTATCTAGTCCCATCTGACAGGTATTTGTCTAAGTGCTTCCTGAAAAATTACAGCAGCACCCATTCCACAGTATCCTAGTGCTATTTGTTGAGTTTAACTATCCCTGCTGTAGTGTGGACTGTTAGAAAGTTTTCCTTGTGGCAAAAAGAATCTTTCTTGCTCCAAGTTAAGCCTGTATCTTCTTCCCTCTTTTAAGGATATCAGCCTAGCATCTAACTTGACCCATCTTGGGAAATGGCAGAGATGGCACCAGGGACCCTCACTCTTCTATGTATGGAGGAGGAAGAGTTGTGACTCAGATGAAGACAGGACAAGAGCCAGGGAAGATACATGTATAGACTGAAACGAGTGCACAAGTAGTCAACCAGGATTAGAGAGTAGTGAGAGATGGAGAGGCAAAGTAGGAGCTTGAGGGAAGAGTGTATCCAAGAGAGGCTGGGAACTATAATAGTAGCGTAGTAGGGATAGTAGGGAAGAGGACTTGCCCTTTTGTGGGCAAACTGAGATGAGAGGAGCAGTTGAGTGGGGACTGGACCTGGCTAGGGATAAAGACAGAAACAGAAAACCTGTGAGGCAGGATCCTTGATGCTCAGAAATTTCTGCTGGCAAATTCCCCTGGCAATATATCTCAGTTTTCATTTAAAAAATATGAAGCTACACACACAAAATATGAAAAACATTATTTGTATTGTTAAGCCACATAATTCAAATGAACTATTTGAACAGTCATAATTTGTTTTCCTTGTAAATATGTATAGTAACAGACCCTTGAATTATGTAAACAACTATATATGCTGCACGGATTAGGTTCCTTTAGTGTGACCTCTGTACTTCCACACTGCCATTTCTATTTCCATAATAGTATTTGACAATATAGAGAATATTTTATTATATTTCTTTCTGAATATTACAATCGATATATAATTTTTTTGTACTTCCTAGGTATTGCAGAAAGTTTATGTTTGCATGTATACACATAGACATATGTATATGTCTGTGTACATATACTTATGTGTGTGTATATATTCTGTCCCAAATTCCAGAAAAGTCTTATTTCATTTTAAATGTTTGGGGGGTTTTGGATTTGCATAATTTTGAAAGATTAAGAAATGAATTTTTAAAACAAAAGTAATTTTGAATGAAGCACTCAAACTCTTCTGCTTACAAAATGCCAAACTGAAACATACAGACTTTTTTTTTTTCTCTTTTTCATATGAATGGTAGGATTAAAGGTTCTAACATAGCTGAATTTTGAATGAAAAATTTCCCAGGGGTCTTGCCATTACTATATCAAACAGACAAAACCTATCAACTTACCCAGTAGTTTTGCTAGAACAGTGACTGACATTTAGATTTTTGGATATATATAGACACTGTTTTTTTGTACAAAGTAGACACATGAAACCCCTACAATAGTTGATACTTGGCTCTTAATTCTCCATGGCCATTGTAAATTAGTTATTTACAATGTTAAATGGAAGCGTTGCAAAGCCAAGTGCTTTTTCACTTCAAGTGTCTAATACAGTTCCTTTACTGCAAAGTAAAAGCTTCAGGTTGCTTCGGAGAAAAAACATTCGATTATCATTTGAACAGATATAATTGCTACTTTCAGCAGCTTCAAGTCACTTTAATTCCTATACTACATCAATTTTATCTCTGATGAGAGGGGATAATTTTCTGAAACTTATTTAGCTTTTCCTCAGCATTATTTACAATTGCGACTATAATCTAATGTATGATTTAGTAAGAGACTGCCATCATACTGAGGGAGAACTGGGAATCGACAGCTAGTACAAACCACGTACGTGGGGCAGAGTGACGTGCAAAGGGAAAGGAGTAATTGCCAACAGGGGGGTGTGAAAAAGGCAGGATTAGAAGAAAGGTGGAGGTGCAAGGTGGAAGGAAGGCATGGCAGCTAGAGAAAAGCTGAAAGCCTTGGTAAGGCTGAAAATTTCAGAGTTATTTTTTAATAGGTTTGCTACAGTTTCATATATTGAACTACTGGTAATAAGGACTCAGAAAGATTGAAAGATTAGGACTAGTAGCCAGGATTAGGCTGTGGCAGAGAGCTGTGAGAAACAATTGTGTACAGGAAGACTGAGGATAGTAAAACTACATCCATATTATATCCCTTCTCTTCATCTTTATCCATTCAGAATCTGCTCAGATGCAAGTTCAGAGACCCATCTTACCAAGCATCAGCAAAGTGTGCTTCCAGGGCTCGATCCCGTCACCCTCTTGTTCTTTATTCATACTTTGCAAAACTATTACCGTTCTAACTTAAATTCCTTCTAACTGAAGGTAGACCAGCATAGGAATTGTCTGGTGGCAAACTGGGGGCCTACAATGTTTCAGACAAAGGTTACAAAACCAAGAACAAGTCTATGAAGCTGTCCTTAAAAGTGATTTACATGCTTTCATCTGGTAAATGTCTCCACCTCAGGCTAGAGAAAGAGAATAATAACTATTATTTGATAAAGTTTTACTAAAATAATACTCTTTTTCTTTTTTCCCTTCTCAAATTATCTGGTGAGAATAGGTTTCATATGCCTCTCACATTGGTATTTGGGGTGTGTATTTGTATCACTGAATCACTTTATGCTGTAGTCCCACATCAGTGTCCCTGCGCTCAGGGACAGCTGCTACTGACATCAGAGGCAGCAAATGCCAGGTAGGAAGACTCAAAAATTGTTTCTTTAGCTCAAGGGTTGTATATGTAAGATGTGTGATTGCAACAGTACCATGCAATGCAGTGGGGAAGGTGCCATGAAATACACAGCAAATTTTCTAGTGAAGATTGTTTTTTTTCCCATAACTTCCAGTTTTGCCAATCTGTGCAGTGATACCAGCTGCTTTAATTCTTACACTGTAAAATTTCAGGCCCAGAGTTTTAACTGTGGCATTTCCCCTACAGCTTCTTGGTCATGAGTAAGCTTAGTCACATGTATAATAATTTAAATGTATATAGAAGATACAAAAGGTGTAGAGGACACCAGCTGGACCTTAATTACATAAGGGACATTTATTTACATCAGCTGTGGTAGAAATCAAGCAACACTTTTACACAGGGATATGTGAGGGAGCTGCTGCTCCTGAAGGTTTGGGGAGCAGGGCTGGGCCTCACCAGCCAGGGGCCTGTCCCCACAGCACCTGAGTGGGGCAGGCCCAGGATGGCTGCCAGGCCCGGCTGAGTCCAGGTCTCCAGCTACTGCATGGTTAGGTAAGAGACCGTGCCAGAACATGGGGCTGTAGGGTGCTGGAAGCCCGCACAGCTGTGGCATTGCTTGGCTAAATGGGGCTGTGGGCATGGTTGGGGAGGCCTCCGGTGTGGCTCCTCAGGGCAGTTAAGGTTTGCTGTTTCCCTGGGAGGAAGCTGTGGGCAGCTGGAAAGCAAGCTAGCCTCTGGACTCTATAAAGAAAGAGTTGTGTTTGCTGTGTGGTGTAGTGCCTCTGCATCCTGGGTCTTTAAACTCAAAATCCTGATTCTTACTGAGCCTGGATTTAGGACTAATTTTTTTTTTTTTTTTTCTGAGAGGGGAAGGTCTATGTGAGGTGAAGGAAGGTGGGCTGAGGGAACAGAGGAGGTGCATAAATGGCCTCTGCATGCAGGTGACCTCAGGATGGGCAAAGCGTGGTTTCCAGTCCTTGTCCTCCTGGTGCTGCATGGTGACTGGTGCCAGGCCAGCAAGGTGATGTCAGGCCCAGCCAAGAGGGCACTGAGCCTGCTGGCCATGTGGCTGATGGGATTTACAGGCACACAAACATGGCTCAGTTTTAATGCCATGTCTTGAGGGTGCTCTGGAGTCCTGCTGCTTCTGGTACTTCCCAGTTCATGTAAGTGTCGTACCTATGGTGACAGGTGCTGTTTATGTATGGGTTATGCTGTTTATGCTCTGGGTTAACGCCAACGTTGTTGGATTGTGGTGTGTCTCCTAGAATGCATGAAATAAGCAGCAAAGATCCTGTTGATTGTAGTAGGGTCAGATTTGCACTCTCTGTTCACCTGGAATCTTGTGTTGGAATTATTTAAAAACCGGGTAATCACAAAAGAAGGTTTGCTGCTGAGTTTCAGCTGAGAGCTTGCATCTTGTCATAACTAACCTAATGCTGAGGCTCAAGTCTTAAAATGGTGCAGGAATAGACTGCGGTAGGTGCAGGGATCCAGTTACCTAGAGAATGTTCCAGGAGGCTACAAGTAACAACAGGAAATTAAGGAGAAAACTTATTTGGCCAGTCTTTATGAAACTTCATTTTTTGGATGTGCTGTAGTCAGTTTGGTGTATTTGTTTGCTATCTGCAATAAGTGATCAATGAACCCCTTCATTGGTCTCAAGTGTAAGCTAAAATGATTGGAATTCTTTGTAATTTTCTTCAAAATTGAAAGGCAGTAAAAGTGGATTAAGTGTGGTGTCAGCATTCCTGAGTTTTAATTTCACAGGTGAGGTTCTATGTACTAGATACATGAAGCATGCTGGAGAAAAGGTGGTAGTTGAATTTATCTGTGTTACATTAGAGGAAACTAATTGCATGTGGAGTGTAGGCAATCTATGAGTAGCTGCAGACTGTTCCAAACAATTGTTGATCAGGAAATATTTGAGCAACCATTGTTAAAAGATTACAAAGATTATAACTTCTTTCCGAGTTGCTTCCTAAATCAGAGTTATGAAATACAGATCAGAGATCCATGATAAAGATGTAGCCTGTTCTCCACATGTAGTTCAAGTTTTGAAAAAGTGTTTGGTTTATTTTTATTAGAAACAAACTAGTTTCAACACTGAATTTTTTGATAGGTGGAAGTCTTTTCCTCAAAGAGGAAAGATGTACCACAGATGAAAAAATAGACCATTAATAGAGAGCTTTGAAAGCTCTTTTTAAAAGGAGGAACAAAGAAATAATTATTCTCCCAGTGCATACAAGGGCACGGGTTTATTTTATTTTATTTTTTTTTTAGATTATGTTCTTTCTCCCCAACCTGATGAAGGTTTGACATTTAAACAGCAAAGATGAGAAAGCCAAGGCTTACAGAATGCATCCTAATACCTCAACTCACATACTACCACTTGCAAAATTCCTGTTAGGCTAAACAGAATCACAGTCAAGTAGAAACTGAATTATTTTGAGAATCTGTCCTTTGCTGTGCTGCGTCAAGCGTTGCATTACAGTATTGGTAACAAGCTTTCTTCTCAGCTAGAAGTGTGTTGGGCTTATTACAATTAGCATTTGGCATGACTGCTTTTTTTGCTCTCTATTTGTAGAGAACTTCTACATCAAACGGTTTTATTCTTGGATAATATTATGTCAATGTGTCTGCATCTTTCTTAAAGAATCTCTTTAGTGTACTTGTATATTCCGAAGTGTTTTACAAATGCAATATTCCTGGGCTTCTCAGCTGTTCAGCTACTTGTAAGATGAAATGGAAAAATACGTAGTTGAGCCTAGCAATTTTACATGGCAGTGTATACATGGAAGTAGAGAATGTGTTACCAGTGGAGTTTAAAGGAGTACACTAATTCCGGTGTGGAGCTTCGGCAGGGTATCAGCAGTTCCCTGTGAGACATTTCCATTGCCCTCTGATAGGCCAAAATGAAGGGGGAAAAAAAAGTAGCTTTGCAGGCTGCTTTTTCAGTTTCTCTTTTAGAGAACAGATCACAGACGTTAATGTGTGCTTAGAAAGATAGGGTAGTGTTTGGCTTGTGAAACACCTATTCTTCTCCTTACGTCTGTGTTTCTACCAGGTGCTTCTTCCAATCTAGGAGGTTTTCCTCCCTCAGGTCTTCTCCCAGTATTTCAGCTCCTCTTTGAGTGGGTAACAGCTTCAGTAGACCTCAGGTGTACTGGGCTCACTTCATATCCCTTCTTTCTATAGTTTACAGTAGGCATTCATTCATTCATTTTGTATTTCCTGGTCCCTATCAAAACCTGATAAAATAGCCCACTTCGTTCCTGTACCACAGGAGACAAAGCTAGAATACAAAATGGCATGCAGATTTACTCCTCTTGACTTTAATACAGAGCCTTGTTCAAAACACAGACTGTACGCACTGACATGGTTCTGATACTGTTGCTAAACATGCTGTTATCAATATTGCTAAACAGACCGTTATCATGAGCACAGTCAGACCAAGTGTAAATACTAATTAGGGCCTAATCCAAAAATCTATTGAAGTTTGTGGCAAGATTCAATGTGTTTTGGACATGTCCCAAGGTAAAGAATTAATCAGTACTTTAGCAGGGTTCTGCCTCTGCAGTTGAAAAAATTACATTGCTAACGAGGAACTGTTTTGTTTACCCAAGTCCTCCCATGTTCCAAAGCGCTCCTGTTTTCACCTTGGTAGAAATAACATGTAAGCTCTTAACAAGTACAAACTGACTGCAGAGAAGCAGCAGCAGCAAACACTACCTTGCTGCATAAGGAATATCATAATGGAAACTTATTGTATAAATAAAACACAGGGCATTTATCCAACTTTACTGTATTGTCAAGCTACAAACTGTATTAAGCTTGTTTAAAAAAGTCTGTGGAAAAAGGGTGAAAATCCTGGCTTTACAGAAGTCAACAGGGATTTATTCATTAACTGATATAGCTTGGAGGATTTGTGGTAGTTAGAGGTACAGAAGGTCTGTGCTGGGGACAGAACAATTCCAAATCTGCTCTGAAGGATCTTGATGAAATGAGATTACGGAGAAATTTCTACCTTCCAAAAGCTATACATTGACTTATATCCCAAGTACCATGAAGGAAGTTCAAAAATAGCTGCTCCAAAACCTGAAGGTATGTTCATTCTCAGTGGTCTAAAGAACCTGACCTTCCAAGGGTTAATCTTCTTTATTGCTTCCTTCTGCTTTGTGGCAGTACCTATGTCTTACTGTAACCACTCACTTCTTCAGGAGCAACAAGAACATTAAACGCAAGATCCTTGTTTGTTAAATATCCCACTTATAGAATAGTTGGGTTGGCAGTGACCTTTAAAGGTCACTTAGTCCAAACCCCCTGCAGGGAGCAGGGACACCTTCAACTAGATCAGGTTTCTCAGAGCCCCTGGCCTTGAATGTTTCCAGGGATGTGGCATCTACCATCTCTCTGGGCAACCTGTTCCAGTGTTCTACCACTCATTGTAAAATACTGTTTCATTATATCAAGTCTACCTCCTTCAATTTAAAACCATTACCCCTTGTCCTATCGCAGCAGGCCCTGCTGAAAAGTTTGTCCCTATCTTTCCTATAAGCCCCCTTTAGGTACTGGAAGGCTGCAAAAAAGGTCTCCTTGGAGCCTTCTCTTCACCATACTGAACGGCCCCAACTCTCTTGGCCTGTCCTCATAGGACAGCACTCTGATCGTCTTCATGGCCTTCCTCTGAACTTGCTCCAACAGGTTCACATCCTTCTTATGTTGGGGGCTCCAGAGCTGGACACAGTACTCCTGGTGGGGTCTCATGAGAGCAGAGTAGAGGGGCAGAATCACCTCCCTCGACCTGCTGGCCAGACTTTTTTGGATGTAGCCCAGGATGTGGCTGGCTTTCTGGGCTGTGAGTGCACATTGCCAGCTCATGTTGAGCTTCCCATCAGCAAACACCCCCAAGTCCTCCTCAGGGCTGCTGTAAATCCATTCTCTGCCTAGTCTTTTTTTTTGTGCCTGGGATTGCCTTGACCCACATGCAGGTCCTTGCACTTGGTCTGGTTGAACTTCATGAGGTCTTCATGAGCCCACCTCTCCAGTCTGTCGGGTCTCTCTGGATGGCATCCCTTCCCTCCAGCGTCTTGACCGCACCACATAGCTTGGTATCATTGGCAAACTTGCTGAAGGTACATTCAATCCCACTGTCCATGTTGCTCACAAAGATGTTAAACAGCACTGGTCCCAATACTGACCCTTGAGGAATGCTCACTGGTCTCTACTTGGATATTGAGCTGTTGACCACCACACGTTGGCCACACTCTGAGTGTGTGGCCATCCAGCCAGTTCTTTACTGAGTAGTCCATCTGTCAAACCCATGGCTTTCCAGTTTAGAGACAAGGATGTCGTGTAGGACAGTGTCGAATGCTTTGCACAAGTCCAGGTAGATTTATGGCAATATTAAATCCAGCATTTTAATGTTTTATGTAATATTTTTAGTATTAATACACACATTTTCTTGGAATGTGTACATTAGGACCCTGTGATACTGAAAAATTACTATGGAAGCAAACTTCAAATTATATACTATCAGGTGGAAATGGATCTGCCTCAATAGTGTCATTCTAGTTGCAATATTTTTGAGCCCTGCTTGTGTGGGAGAAGCCCTGCTGAAGTCAGTGATGCTCCTCATGCCCTTAAAGTTCAGGGTATGCTGCAGACCTTTGGTAGGGTATGGCCTAGTCTCTGAATGGGCAAATGAGGTCAGTGTGGGAATCTCCACTGTAGGCTTCATGCAGTAGTCTTCTCTTCCTGCTCCCTGGGGTATACGTATACAAGGGCCCTTACCAACTTGAATATACCTTTGGGATCAGTGTTGAGTTGTCCAAATGTCATCTAATTAGCTTAAACAGAAATATGTAGGAATATGCACA
>WHYT01000344.1:0-10881 GCA_009806455.1 Tetrax tetrax
TGGGGGGGGAAAAAAAAAAAAAAAAAAAAAAAAAAAGTTTTTTTCCTGATTTAACACCTGTGAAAGTTTTCTTTTCTAGGTACTAGATGGCCACAGGCAAAATAGAATGGTGGTGGCCCTTTTTCACCACTAAAAAGAGAGAGCTGAATTATTTTAAAATCCTTCAGTGCAGCCCAAAACAGCTCCCTGAAAAGCATCTGTAACTGGGTAACAAGATACGAATAGCAAACCCGCATAAAAGCGAGAGCATAAGAAAGTGCCAGATCTTTCTCCAACTTAAAATACCAGCACAGCCCCCAACACCTTGCAGCGAAGTCAGCAAGTAGAAGTACGGCAGTGCGTAACCAACTTTCAGTTTAGGAAATGTGCCACAATAAAACAGGGTTATTTAAAAACTGTCATTATTTTCGCCTCTTTGCAGACCCATTTCACAGACTGACAATGATTCTCTAAGAAATGGATGGAAGGAACATGGGTGGGTCACTAAGGCTGTGATATTATTTCATTCTTTCTTCCTCTTTTGTTTTATTCTTTCATGCTACCTGATGAGTTGTTTTTCATATCTTTACAAATATAAAGCCGACTTCCTGAAAGTGCTTTCCTTTATCTTTCTGTACTTCCTCAACAGATGTTTTTTATCTCTATTTCAGATGGCAGTTTTCTCAGATTAAAAAAAAAAAAATAGCCCCCCCCACAAGATGTTACTTCCAAATTTAATATTTTGCTCCACTCCATAGTAAAGAGGATGAGGCTGTAAGACAGCTTGTAACTCTTCTTACTCTGAATTTTTGCCTGGCCACGTAATTTTTGTGCATAAAGGGCCTCATCAAAATTTGGTGTTTAAGAGAGCTCAGAGTGACAAACAAGTAAATATATATACACACAAATGTGTGCCTTACTGTAACATTTCTTGGGCTGTCACAACCTTTGTCTTTATTCCTGTTAAGATGCACAGACACAGCATGGAAATAGAAATTGCATCGCTTCATCAGAGGACAATAAATTAAAGTAAACAGATTTCAATATGTTAATGCAAAACCAGCTTTTTATTACGAAACTTATATATTTTGTAATATATAAATTATATACTTTCCAATTTTAAACGGAATTATTAGTCTATTTAATACAGAATTACATTAATAGAAACAAAAAATACCTTTTATAAAGAACTTTAATTAAAATACTTAAGAGTTCATTGCCTTCTGCATTAAATTTTCAACTAGGTAGGATGAATTTAAGAAGCATTTTTCAAATTTTGTGTATTCTACTGTAATACATTGATTCCAGATAATTAAAAATGCCTGTTGTTACTCCCTTACTATTGACAAACCTTTCTACTCACATCTCCCAAAATACAGGGAGAGTTTGTAAGATTTTTTGGGGGGAAAATATTTTAGGATATTTAGTAATTCTGTAGGAAAAACTATTTTTTCTTTAATCCCCAGAGCCAGATTTAGAACTCTGTGGCTTGTCTCATGTTTTTAAAAATTACTGTATTGTATGCCATAAACATCAGCAACGCTTATAAAACCAAAGTGAATTGCAGCAACTCGGTTTTGTGAGGTGCTAAACAAAAAGTATCCAATATCCAAAAATGTTATTCTAAAATTAGTGTACAATGTAATTAGCAAGATTTCAAGTATTCTATATGATCATTTGGGTCACTCATCATCGGCCAAACTGAAAAAGCGTAAAGGAAAGTTTAAACCACTTTGAATTCATTCTCAAATGAGCAGTGCACTGGGGAAGAGGATCAGATCACTTCGCACAGGCTGGGGTCTCCTCTCCCACCCAGCAGCCTGGGCATACATCCCAGCCAGACTCCTGGAAACCGAAATAAGTGGAGAAAAGATGCAATGGGAACTGCACAAGTCTTACACAGTGACAACTCTAACCCTCTTTATATGGAAGACAAGGATTTTCATGGATTTTACACAGTTCCTACCATTGAGCTAAAAGGTTAAAGCTCACACTTCTTTTTTAATTTACTTTTTAAAGGCTGTGCAGTATGCGGTTAAGGGGGAGCTCTTTCTCTCCTTTGATCTATCCAATATCATAAACGGATAATATCTCTCACTTTCTCTTTAGTTTTCTAAGGCTTCAACATACCTCAAATTTAACCCTTTTTGGGCACATCAAAACTACTATTAGGTACTGCTATTTGCCATCACAGGGGAATCATATGTACAAGCATCACTTCGTAATCACTTCCATAGGTCAAAAGTTTAAAATATTCAGTAAAAATCCAAGAGCTCTGTTAACTCCTCTAAAAGATGTTTCTTTGAAATTAACAAAGACCAACCTTTGTAGTTCAGCACAGTGTTTATACCATTGCTCATTTCTACTGGGGGCACTTTCACCAACAATTCACATTCGAATGTTAAAGTTAGGATCAATTCAGTTTCTTGTAAAATTGGATTTAACATTCTTGGAGTGCCAAGAAGAGGAGAGATTAAATTCATTTGATAACAGATACATCCCTTGTTCTCTGTAGAGTACACTCCAGTGAGAAAGCAGAAGTAAGAACAACCCAACGCAGCCGTGTTCTGCAAGCAGAAGTTGTAACTGTTCCCCAAACGACAGTGCTCCTCCTAATCACCACAAATAGCGAGCTTCTGACTTCTTGTTACCTAACACGCAGGTTTTTACACAGCTTTTCAGCAGAAAGAGGTAATAAGACAGTTGAGGTGATAAACTCATTCAAGATAGGGAGCTTTATACATAAATGCATGCATTCAATCATATCTGCCTCAAACACAATAATTAAATTACTTAAACAGAATGATGAGACTTATAAGAAAAGCTGGCAAAAGCTTTAGTTTAAAACTTGTGTGTATGATTAGTTTATATTAGCTTATTAGTTTAAATTCCTACTTTTTATGCAGGTAGGAGTTTTGGATAGTTCACCACTGTCCTCAACTGGAGCCATAGGTTCCAAAAGGAACGGAATGTTTCCACTGATTTTCAAGTGATCGATTATAAACTAATAAACCAAATACACTATTAAAAAAAAGGTACAATGAGCTTTATCAACGCCATCATATAATTTCAAAAAATAGTCAAGCAACATCTAATTGAGCCAAAGCTCACTGCACATAAAGCTAGCACACACAGAAAAGCAGACTTCAGTTACTTGGTATTTTCTCTGTTGAGAAAAAGGAAACACGTAACTATTTGTTGAATTCTCAACTACAGCACAGGAGTTTCACCCTTTCAAGTTAGGACTGAAAGTACAAGACTCATTCTGGAAGCTAATTAATGTAACGTAGAGTACAGTGTTCGTAACACTAATGAGGAATAACTTACCACATTCGTTTCAGATTTTTGAACCTCAGTAAGGTCATAGCCTGAGGTGAAAGGAACAGCCCTAGAGACAGTGCCAAGAAGTTAAAATGCCAAGCCTATTTTTATACGCTGCTTCTATTTTTAGTTACATCATGATGGAAGTACAGAGCCTATGAAAAAATCATATCTCAAATGAGGGAAAGCACTCAAATTCCTATTTGTAATGAGAGCAAAAGAAACTAAACTTGAAAAAATGTTAGGTACAATTTAACAGACTTTACTGGATCGTAAAAGGCTGGCAAAAGCAGCTTCAAAAGCGTATCCTCTGAGAAAATGAACTTTAAGGAGTTACCCACAATTTTACCCAATTAATCAAATATTCCTTTTATTGTAATTACAGCTACAAGAAAGTGCAAATGTTTCCCAATTCAGACTTGTCTGCATCCAAGCACGTTTTCCCATGATCAAAGTTTACCAGGCAACTTCTAAATTTTGATCTACCAACAAAAAATATCAAAAACTTTTCAACTGATAGCATGCAGAGTTCAGAACCGGTGAGCAGCAATACAGCTTACAGTCTTGGTTCAGTTACTCAATCATTACTTGCCTTTAGCTGTTTTCCATCCAATACAAACATAAACTGAGGTAATCCTGCAATCTAGTTAACTCGTTTAACTTCTGTATTAATTATTGAAGCACCCAAGGGCAGCTATTTCCCTTGCAGTTCTAATTTACGACTCCGATGATTACTTCTTTACCCACCTTTAATAAGACATTTTGTAATGTTGTTTCTTCCTAATGAAGTACAAAGGCAGAGCAGAAATGTTTCTGTAAAACAAGTCCACAATCTGCATTCATTTTCTCTAATCACTGATACGTTATAACAACAAAAAACCTAAAATATTTGTTCAGTGGTTGGTTTCAGCTAAGCCAACGATGAGGACCTACGTCACAACACGCAGCAATGACCCTTTACAGTTCAGTAGCATGTCACAGGCTACTGACATGGAACGGACACGTTGTCCAAGACACATTTATGTTTATAACTATTTGCATTACATAATCATGATTGCATTGCATAAGACAGCCTTGCAGCATGGTTCAAAGAACGCCTGATGTTTTAAAGCGTTAACTTCATTTCATCTCATTTTTCATGTCTCTTCCCTAGCCAGCGAGAATACTTCCTACGAGAAAACCCAAAAACCAGTATGCACAAAACAACGTGACGAAAGAAAGTGATGCAGAACAGGCAGATTATTTCAGAGTGACATCAAAGATAGGAATAAATAGTGCTCTCATTATCTGTGCACTACGTGCCCGGTTGCTTTTGCTTTTCATGTGACCACGTAAGCAATTTAGCAAGACAACAAAAAACGAATGAGAACGTACACCAGTTACAGAAGAGTCAAGGCACTGAAACTTCCACCAGCATGCTCTATAAAGGAATGAAGGCTAACATGCTCATCACATCCAAAAGACAGTCAACCTGATCCAGGTCCATACGCAAAAGCAAACAGCTTCACCAGCAGTAGTAGAACCCCTGCAAATTGCTCTTGGGTCAAAAAAGATCTCGGTGTGAAAAGCTGCTAACAAAATTAATTCATTTTAATTTGTTGTACTACTAGCAACATTCATTGAAGTTAAAGCACTGGAATGAATATATTCCCATAATCTGTTGAGTAAGAATGATTTTTTTTTTTTAATGCTATATAAAGCAACTTCCAAGCACAGTCATCACTGCACTTGAAAAACTCAGCATCCTTTTAATCATAAATTAGTAAGTTTTGAAATGTCACCATATATGTTAACCATTGCAAAATGTAAATCTGCAATTTAAATAGCTCATTTTAGCTGATACTCTTTTTTTTTTCAAAGAGGTATCAAAATATCTGATTTCATTCAGTATTTTTAAAAGCGTGGGAGCATGAACTGAATATGCCTCAAAAGCAACATAAAGAATCTCTCACTGTGTAGACCATTAGTCGTGTTTTGAAAGTGACTGTCACTAAATACCACCTATTTGTAGATTATAATGATTTGCAGTCTAAAGTGTACAAAACTTGCCCATCTCTGTATGCTATGGTATCACCATCATCCAATATAGAGGTTGAATTTCATAGTAGGTTCTTTTAAAGAGTAATAAGGCATTAATAACAACACTGAAGTTCTCTCAGCTTTCTGCCTACACTTCTATCAGATGATTTAGAATTTCTCTACTGAGAAGCACCAGGACTCTAGGACCAAAACCCCTTGGGTCTTAGGACGCCGGCATCAGCAGCCATGCCCACACAGCTCTACATCGCAGTGGCAGAGCTTGGCGAGTCTCTGGGACTCCAGGCCACTGTTGCTCGCTCTGTAGCACGTGGCTGGCAGCCTCAGGAGGAGATTCCTGATCTTGGAGGGGGCTCCAGTGAGACATTAACACGGCTACGACCTGCCTCACCTCCCTTCCCCTCCCTCAGTCGTAACGCTGTCATGCTCTTACCCGGGAACAAGCTAAGGCGCAGAACCAAACAATCCACCGAGCTGGGGGGGTGGAAATTTAAAGGTCTCTGTTTGTCAAACCTTCTCATTAACCATCAGAAATTTCCAAAAACGGGTGCAACCAGTATCTACGCCAACACTTTGCTGGAAGCATGGGCCAACATTATCATTGCTTCCATTGTAAAACCTCACAAAAGGTGATGAAATAAGTATCACCTTAGAAAGGATGGTATTTCTTTTTCATTGGTCCTAGTGATTAACATTAGAGGTGGCAAGTAGTTAATTATATTTCCTAAAAGGACTTTTAGATTGCAATCAATGGAACAGGTGATAAAAGACAAAAGAGTAAAACATCACAGCCTATTTAATACGATGTTAAAAAAAAAGTCAGTTAGCTTAATATATGAATTTCAGTTCACAGACAGGGACAACAATACCAGCTCTCACAGGACAGGGGTTAACAAAGCAAGCTAAAAACATCTACTTCTGCTTTTTAAAGGGAGAGGACACAGTCTCTTCACTCATCAGTGATGGAGACAACAGACTGATGATTGTTTTCAAGTTAAGAGCTTACTTTAAGAAAAGATTTCTGGTCACGTAAAATTACCAAGAAAAGTTTTTCCTCTTCAGCTTAAAATTGCAAGTTGAAGGGCAAAAACTCCATTCTTATCTACTGTCCCCATTTTACACAATCCCAATGCTAAAATATTGAGTCTACATTGCCTTTCTTGATTTTTCATAGCAAGACTGTGGGGAATACTTAAACCTAAATACAAATATTTTCTCTCTTTAAAATAAAGAAAGGATGAATTTCTAAAATATCACTTCAAGTACTGCGTTTTTTAATCCTAAACTTGGGATCTATGATGTTCTGTAAACGCTGCATGGTATTCTGTGAAGAAATCTGAAAAGACAATGGCTAAATGTTTTTCTTTTCATGTTCCAAGTTAGAGCAAGGTTTTTGTAGTCCTCAAAATAATCATTTTGTCACCAACACCTCACTTACGATGATATAACATTATATTTTATTTTTATTTTACTTACAATCCTTTGCAAATCTCAAACAGGAGAAATAGGCCTACTTTCTAAGCTTGCTAAAGATGTTTCTAAATTAATATTTGAAAGCAAAATATTGTACCACCAAAATCACTGAAAGTAAACCTGAACCTACAAATGACACCAACTATATCTATTCCCATCAAAGCTTAAGAAAAAAAAAATTAAAAAAATAAAAAAGAGAGAGAGAGAAAGAAAAAGCAAAGCAAGAACAATATACAGCTGATTTTTTATAATTATTTCATTTGTACAGGAAAAAAAAAAAGCATTACAGCAAGAAAAAGTTGTTCTTCCTAGTGGCACAACTTCTACGGGTGCACTATTTTACTCAGTCTGGCCTTTTGCTCTCTTAGCAACTACATATTTGTTGATTAGTTTTTCAGATGTCTTGTCAAGAACTAACTCTCTAAATACATCAGATTTGATAAAAATATCAGTAGAAAGAGGAAAAGAACAGAGCATGACATATAGCTCTGTTACATCAATTTAGTAACTTGTTCCTTTAAAATAAGTCAGAAATAAGGTCTACTCCTGAATCAGTGGTGGCAAGCAATGGGGTCTCATTTAACAGATGTAAAATTAAGTCCTTAGTATATTTGTTTCTACATAGAAACTATTTAAATTGTATAACTTTCTCTTGAAAGAAGTTCAAGTGTTATAGAAGCCAATCATAAAAAAATTTCAAGCTAGCAGCCAATGTTCCAATGCAATTCTTAAAACATTATTCTTTCTCAATTATTTTCTTCATCTAACATACCTCCTATTGATCCTATTTCACTCTGTTGAGGATCACTAAGAAAGCACAAGGTATACATTTTGTGGCATTTAAACAGATATAAAGATTACATTAATCTCATTTTCCAAGCATATGCTGTCTCTAGAAAGAAACCAGGAACTGGAAATCTCTCAGGGGAATATGAGTCTTCTGGAAAATAGCAGGAAAATCTCAGAAATAGGAACTCTCTGATACTGATCTACACAGTGGCAGAAAACCATTATATTTTTTCATGACTGGCAATATGTTCTCATTTCTGAGATGGTCTTACCTCCCTCAAAAAGAACTAAAGCAGTGTGCTTAAAATAGCTGAAAAACAGCTGTTGGATTTTTCACAGTAATGGATTTGATCCTCATGCTACATATAATGCAAACCAGTCATTTGACTAATACACAGTTACAGAAAACAAGCCTTCGCAATATAGTGGGTTTTGCTAATGATATACCAATAAAATGTTCCCCTTTACATGAGTTTTCATGTGCTTTTTTTTTTTCAACCACCATCATAACCATTTGGCACAAGAGTAGCATTAGTCACATCCATGAAGTTTCCCATCTCTGGAGTCATCTGACTAGCTGAACCCGCAGCTGTAAATGGGGAAGACATTCTACTTTTGCCTATTTTATAATCTTGTGGCAGCTTTGAGTTTTTCTAGTGACTGAAGGGTGTACTAAAAATACAATTCTTTACTTGAAGAACATTTTTGAGTGCTTGCACTTACCTCAGATTCCACCATCACTCAAGAAAAAGCTGTTTCAGTTATTAAAAGTTATCAGATTTGGCTTATAACATTTTAAAATGTTTTAAAGAATTACATTTTGCAGGTATCTTAGTTAGGCAGATATAAATCAATGTCTGTCAATCTTCAGTTAAAAGATATTAATTTACTATTTGAAAATACATATTCTATACATTGTCAAAATATTTAAGCCTTTGGAAAACAATTTTCTTGCAACATAATCCCCTGCTCCCTCAATTTTGAATCAGATATTGCTTTTTGCTTCATAATGTAGGTGCCTATAGAAGGAAGCCTGCATTGATTTCACCATAAACAAAGCCAAGGAGGTGCTTCATTCAGTAGCCGTGAAAAGATTTATACAAAGGCTGAAAAAAACCCCAACCAAACCCACAACCTGGCAAGAGCTATCCCTACATAAAGAATCCTCTCAAAATGTCTTTTTTTCTTTTTCCTTAATAATTTTATCTATGAATACTGACTTCAGAAGCTGGGGAATCTAAGCCTGCCTGCCCTGGGGTGTGGGACACGCAGAGAGAGAAAGGGGCAGGGGGGAATTCAAGATCAAAATAATTTCATAGATATACTTTAAATAATACTTTAAAATAATCTCCTTTAAGTCTAAAACTTTATTTAAAGTAATCTGACTTTTGATTTCACAAGTCCCTTTAAAAAAAAAAAAAAAACAACACAAAACATTCCAAATACGTAGAAGGGACTTGCCTCTCTCCTCTCTACCACATCCTATGAAGGTGCTGCTGTATTCCAGAGAAAAAAAGACTTTCCAAAGGTGGCAGGGTGAGAGCTTGTGCGAATAGGAGAGCTTTGTCCTCTGCAGCTATCATTGTGTTGTCCCTACCGTCCACAAATGCAGAGGGCAGATGAGAACTGAATTGAAACAGACCAAGCAGTTGTAAAAACCCGGTTCGTTATTTATTTATTTTTGCGACTGAGTAACACCTCTCATTACAATTATCAGCTCCATAGCAGAAAGCTCCCCGGTGTGCTGTGCATATTTTCACAGCTTCATCTGTCTCCTCCTGTGGCATCAGTTTAAAAAGGCTCCTAAAGAAACGCCACTAACAACCATTTCTATTTCAAGCCTTCAAAGCCAAAGCTGAGCACAAACCAAGGCACTGGTAACTGATCTTTAGGTTTCAGTCCACAGACTTTTCACACCGGGAATAGATCCCATCTGTTTCCTCTTTATGTACCAGCCTTTAGAAAGCACAGATCTGGAAACTGCTTCTGTACAGAGCAGAGTATAGCTGGCTTTCCCCAGATGATGGTAGAAAAAGCCCCATGATTATGGATAGCTTCTTCCTACTCCTCTTTTCTCCCTGCTCTGTAAATCCATGGTGGGGTTTTCTCCATGTGGGTTTTTTTTTTTTGACGGGGGAGGGAGAGGGACTGCCTCTATTTCCTTGCCCCTTGTTCTCCCCTCCTTTCTTTCTTGGCAGAGGTTCCCCCATTTACAAACCCTCACGCAGGGAACATTTCCATTTCGAGCCTCAACACAATGAACCACAGGCAAACCCCCCTCCTGCTTTGGCACCAGAGCGTGAGACGTTTCCCCCGCCACTCTCCCTCCCCGAGCAAGCTGCTCTCCAGATGGATGCCCGCGGCTCTCCCTTCTCCCTTCCCTTCGCCTCTTCGCTCCCTGTCCCGGCGAGAGGGAAGGAGGGGGGCACAGAGCAGAGGCGGCTTTTGAGGAGGGGGGAAGAGGACAGAGCAGGATGCTTCCATCCCGAGCAGCTCGGCACAACCAAAGTCCTCAACTCCTCGCCTGGGGGACGTCCCCCTCCCCAGGCACCCCCTGCCCTCCTCTAGCAGGACGCTCCCCCTCAGCCGCCCACCCTGTCCGAGCCCCCCAGCACGGAGGGGAAGGGGGGGGCTTCACCGCCCCATGCCCTGCCCTCCGCCTGCCCCCACACAGGAGGGACCCCCTCAGCCTCACCATGGAGATTCCCCACACACAGAAGGGACCCCCTCCGCCTCCCACCCCACGGAGGGGGCTCCCCTCAGCCCCACGGAGGGGGCTCCCCTCAGCCCCACGGAGGGGGCTCCCCTCAGCCCCCCACCCCAAGCCCGGCACTCACTACTTGTAGAGCTGCTGCAGGCAGAGGTCCAGGCACTCGCCCTCCACCTCCTCCTCCGTGATGTACTCCGAGAGCGGCCGGGGCAGCGGGGGCAGCGGCGGGGGAGGCGGCGGCGGGGCGGGTGGCTGAGGGTCGCCGGCGTCGCCCTCGCCCTCCTCCTCCGCCGCCTCGGCGGCCGTTCCCGCTTCTCCCTCCGCCTCAGGGTCCTCGTCAGCGGCGGCCTCGGCGTCCGCAGCGGGAGGGGGAGCCGGAGCCGGCTCTGCCCCGAAGGGCCCGCGGAACTCGCCTAAGAACAGCTCTAGGAAGCGGCGGTAGCTCTTCTCCTCCGCGCTCCCGCCGCCGTTGCTGCTGCCCGAACCGCCCGCGGCCATTGCTTCGCATTCCCGGCCGCCCGCCGGCGGATCAGCACTGCGCCCGCAGAGAGCTCCCTGCCCGCCGCCGCCGC
>WHYT01000345.1:0-12611 GCA_009806455.1 Tetrax tetrax
ATTCTGGGATAAGCAAATACAGACAAAAGGAGGAGTCCTTGGGAGGAGAAAAAAAAAAAAAAAGAAAGTTTAGACTAAATATTTGATTTTCATTTGGCAGCACCACCATTTTCAAGAGGATACTAGAAGGAGATTTGCAGAAACGTGCTTAACACCGTGTTGCTAGCAAGTCTGCGCTACGAAACATCCAGGAAACAAAGAAACCCAGGAGATAAAAAGCTGCTTTTCTGCCACCACGTTTAGAGTAAAAGACCTCACTGCTTTGATTCACCCTTCCATGCAATCTTTAAGAAAATCAAAGTCATCCTCTCCCAGTGGGTTCCAGCGCGCAGCTCCACGCTCAACCAGCCGCTGGTTGCGGGGGGCAGCGGGATTCGGGGAGATGCCCGGGGGGGGCCATGGGAAGCGCAGAGCAGAGCCAGCTCCTGGAATCGCTGGCTGCTGTAATCATCACATCGCAGCCACACCCTGGGGCCGCTTTTGGGCCGTTAAAAGTTCTCCTCGTGCCACCGAAATACGGTGTTTCACGCTGGCAGCACCCAGCTGAGCACCGCTGCGCGCATCTCACGGATCCACCCGCCCACCGCGGGCGCTCCAGCCCCGCTCTCGCCCAGGGCTGCTTCTAAAGATCGAAACCCACTGATGAATCCATTTCCCTGCCGCAGAGAACAAACAAGGATTAGTATTCACCCGTTCATAACGGGGAAACCCTGCAGCTAGAGGTGGAGTCAGTCAGTGCCTGAGCACCCAGCCCAAGTTGCTTGACGAATGCTAACTACGACTTCCAGCTCGTTTATCTAATTTGGTTTGATTTTAAAATATTGAGTTATCTAACCAGACACGAAAAAAAAAAAAAAAAAAGTCTGAAAATTTCCCATGCTAGTGAAAACTCTCTCTGCCATTTTATGACGCTATAATTCGATATGTATCTCTGAATATCACTGACTGCTCTCAATCACATTTGTATCGAGAAATGCCTAAAAAAATTCAGGACAAAGGCTATAGCTTTTCAAAATGATCTTAAGTTCCTGAAAAATGGGGTTCTACAGTGAAGGAACCTTTCCAACTTTGACTGCGATCTGCAGTCTGTAAATATTTTAGTCATTTAAGCTGGTTACAATATTTATTAGGATCTGCTTTTGACAATCAATCTATAATAAGAGCAGAACAGCCGATACCTACAAAACAACCCCTTGATTTTAGCAGAGTCTGGTTTCTGTATTAAAAACGAGCAGCTCTGAACTGATACAAACACTTTCCAACAAAAACAACAACAAAATAGGGAGGAAGGATTAACTCAGTGGTAAGATCCATAATGACTTCAGGAGGAGCCAGGATCTCCTCCAGGAACGTGCCGATGCTCAGAGAAACCCAAAGAAGATGCCAAGGTTGGACCATCCCGGGGCAGGACCACGTGGTCCAGCCACACAGTGCCCCTCGTTCAGGACGGTCTTACCAGTCCCAGCCACGCAGAGCCTCCACAGCGCGACAAACATGTAATATCAGACATCTGGGGAGTCCGACACGGCGAAGGATATTTAAGATGGGTACCTACAAGGGGCTGCTCGCGGTGAAGGCAACGCTGTGCACCCCTGGCCGCTGGGACCACGGGACTCACCACTCCACGGCTTCAGAGAGCGACGAACAGCTGAAAACTAAACACAGCTCACAGTGACCATCGGTAGGGGTTTGAAACAACGATCTAAACACAAAAAGCCTCCCTTGTCCGTTCCTGAACCCGTGAGGTACAACATTCTCCCCTCCGCCCCAGCTCTCATTTTAAAATTCATCCTTTATCAGCCCGAGTTGAGAAAACCCAGCAGAAAGGCACAAATGGATTGTGCTAGTAAGCAGAAAAACTGTTACATCTTCTGAATGTAATTTTGCCAAAAGCCTCTGCACAATTTTTTTTGTCACGCTTTGCATTATGAAGGAAATTTCTTTTTAGAAGAACAGGGGAATGATTTGCATAATATTCTTTGCAAGTTAATATCAGCCTCTGATAATGATCTCTGCATAATGCAAAAACGTTTGAGAAGACTGTTACAACACTAAGTAATCATATTTTAAATTATGTTTCCCTTTATAGAAAGGTGTTGCAAAAACACACAGACATGAAATCTGTCTGTTGAAGTCCCCAGAACCACCTGACCATCTTCCCACTATTCTACTGTTACAGATTGCAACACTGCCTTTCAAAATCTTACAAAACAAATTACGCTGCAACAGTCTGGCTCCACAGAAGGCAGAGCTTTTTCCTGTGCCCATGCTCCAGCACACTGCATTTCACAAGAGCTGCTGATGTACCGCGCCGGTTAAGCAAGGACCTGGAAATTAAGATGTAACACAATTAGAGGTACCGCAGCAATTAAGGCGGATTCTCCCGTCCGTACTCACACCGAGCCGTGCCACGCTCCTGACCCGTGAGGTACCAGCACCAGGGCAAACCCCAATTGCCACCAGGTACTGGGGACACTGGCTTATCCAGGTTACTCGTTTTGCCCGGTTGGCTGCAGAGCACTGGGAATTCAGACCGTGCCACGTCCCCACCACACGAGAAGGTGTCCCCTCCAGCAGCCGGCGATCTTCCCGAAATCTCTCCGAGGGATTAGGTGTTGTCTGATCTTGGTCACAAGATCTCCACTAACGCCATCCTTCATGCCTAATTAGTTCAGGAACTACTCATCAACAGAAGAGGTCCAGGAGGAAGCCATTCATCCGAGCGTGCCGAGCAGCATCCTATTAGATGTGGGCACTGGCTATTTCCCTCAACCCGTCTCAAACACGGGATGTGGCTGGGAAGCTAATGCACTTGGATATTAATTGCTTAATATCTCACTAGGACTTAACAACCACAACCAAGCGGTTTAAAACCTGAGCTAACCTTCCCCGAACTAAAACAAAACTGCGGAAGGAATTCGGAGAGGTTCTTGGGACAGCCCTTGCACGAGGCAGTAACACACAGGAGCCGTACGCTTCAATTAAGCCAACGCATTCAGCCCAACCTATTTCTCACCGCACAAACGATGTAAAGCGCTCAGCTTTGGAGGAAGGCAGGCTCTGCGGCGCAGGTCGCGCTCCCGAGGGCAGTGCCAGCGCCGGTACGTGTCCCAGAAAGGCAGTGTCCCCAGTGTCCCCAGCCGCTGCCCACGAAGGAAAGCACACACGGTCCAGGATCGCTCCCCACGCCTCCAACACCTACAACGGGGCAGCGTTCAGCACTGAGAGGGGGTGGCTTTCTTCCCCGCCTACAGAACCCAGTCTAGAATTCAAATACCAGATCTGCGCAGCCAGGCACGGAGGAAACACCCTCTCCCGTGGCAGAGCGAGCTCGGCAAGGCGGCGGTCTCTGCCCGGAGTCCTCACACAGCGGGCGCGCGCCCCGCCGGGAAGCGGCCCAGGCTAATCCTCCAACAACCCTCTGCTCCATCCATCCTCTCCTTTCCGTACCTTGGAACGAGCTTCATGCAGTTCCTTGCCATAGCTCATCACAGGCTTCCTCAAACGGCTTCGCAAACTCCTTGCCCTCTCACCGCCAGAAGCATCAAGCACCAGCAGCGTCCTCGTCTCTGGCACCAGGCTCCTCTGCAAACCTCATGTAAGGGTGACCAAAATGAAAACCAGCGATGGACACACCGGCTCCTGGGCTCCTCTCCAGGCTGGTGCACGCTGGGGAGCAGAACGGGACCACACATCATGGGCTCTTCCCCAAGCCGTGCGCGAACCTCCACGGACACAGGGCTGGAAAGCTTAACAGCGCTGCGCGAGGGTACAGCAGCTGCCTGCGTGCGGAAATCGGCGTTGTGATCTGGAAGCGGAATTGTTGCCACCATCAGTGGGTCTGAAAACCCACCCAGAGCCAAGGGCCCCGGCCGGCAACGCGGGGTCTCCAGCCCCCGCTGCCCGGCTCCAGAGCAAACCGGCCTCGGGCTCGACGCCTGTGTTGCAAAGCCAAAGCGCAACGCTTACGTTGGGCTCAATCTACATTTTTACATTGCAAACCAAAAAAACATCAGAGGAAAAAGAAAAAAAACCAAACCCCCCAACAGCCATCTGAAAGACCAGTTACTGGATTGCCTGAAATGACTGGAAATGCAATTCCCAGGGATTTTATTGGGCTACTCGGATGCTGACTCCGGTGTGCTCCTTGCTCCGTCTGCAGCACAGAAATCCATCTTGCCAGCAATCCCACCTGTGCGCGGGCCAGGAGCACACATTTGGGAATATCTGGGGTTGCTTTTCTTTCGCTCCCTCTTCCTTGGCCTACAACTGCCAGCGCACACCAATAAATCAGCCGGGAACGCCAAACAGTAATTTCTTTGTTCCCCGCCCGCACGCCCGCCACCCCGCTGAGAGATGGGAGGGCAGGGGAAGCCTCAGTGTCCACGCAGGAGCGGGAGCGTGCAGCCCGGACGTTGCAGCTCCCATCCCCTTCCCCGGGCGGTCGTCACCCGGCTGCATCCCAAGGGCTTCTGGACCCCTGGGTACCTCGCAGCCCGCCAGCCCCCGGGAATTCCCTCCTCGTGCCGGATCCCACGGGACTGTGGGATGGGAAGGCAGAGGCGAAGCTGAACACGCCAGGGTACTCTGCCGGTCTCTTGGTTGCTCCGGTGCGGCGGTTTCCCTACCCAGCCCCAAAGGCAGTTGAACTGCACCGGCATAAACGCCACAGGTTTCACCCACCGGCCCAAAACAGCACCCTGCTGCCTGCAATGCACCCCCAGTTCACCCAACTGGCAGAACTGGGACACGGTCCAGTGAGGCCTCCCCCACTCCTGTCAAATAAGATGATTTTGGGTCCTCACCCCAAATTCTCTCAGGTTATAAATTCACGTGACACCTAAACACTTGACACAAAACAACAACGGCATAAATTATTTTTTTACCCACATAAAACGGGAATTAAACAATTAAACCCCAGCCCCTGCTGCGCGCGAACAGCCAGCTCCGAGCTGCACGAGCGCGGCTCCGTCACCCCGGCCACCCAACACCCGAGTCCCTGCAAGGAGGTGCCGGCAGCACGCTCTCCTTCGCAGGGCTGAGCCCGGCCCCGCGGAACCGCCGCCGTCTCCTCCCGGCCCTGCGGATGTTTCGGCTCCAGCGAGCCTCCCGGCCAACGCACCAGCATCGGCACATGAGCTCGGAGGAGAGTGGAGCAGTGGGAATATGACAGCTCTGCAATTTCCAAATTTCTATTTAGCTTTTTTTTTTTTAATTAAAAAAAAAAAATAAAAAAATTGAAGCTTGCAGCACAAACGCAAGCTGGGCTGGTGCTCCTCTCCTCCTCGTGGGGATGTGCTCATCCTTCCACTCACAGCTCATCCACTCATGAGCGGCATCGCTGCCTCGTTAGCAGCACACCCACCCCGTTAACAAGTCAGTGCCCTGTCCCCACGGAAGCACCTGCCCTTCCCAGCCTGCCCAGCATCCCACAGGAGGTGCGGGAGACGTGAAGCTCCGGGACAGCACAGGGCAAAGCCCTGGAGAGGGCACCCGGACGCCAAGCGAGTCCGAGCCTCGTGCCGAGCGGCACGGAGAGTTCCGGATGGGCCGGAGCGGCCGAGCGCAACCCGTGGCCCCGCTGGAGCCGTGGCGCGGATCCTGGGAGCTGCGTGACGAGTCGAAAAGCCGCGTTGCTTCAATCTGCCTGTCAATCCTCCTCCTTCGCCCGCCCCGCAGGCTGGAAGGGGGGCTGGCCCCCACCCAAATACTGCGTAAGCTGCAAAAAAAAAACTATTTAAAAAAAAAAAACCCAAACCAGTTGATCTGTAGAAACACTGTTTTGGAGGAATGGCAGAAAGCTGAAGCCGTAACAGCAAATGATTGCTCGCTGTTCTCCCGTTCCCTTCCTCCAAGAGCCTTAAAAAGCCTTCCCAGCATCCCACCATGGCCCGTCTCACGTTTCATCGGATAAACCCCAGCGGAGCGCGGCGCTCCGGCCTGCCCAAGGTCACGGCGACAGCGAGCCGCCCAGGAGCAGCCCAGCCCGGCGGTCCCGGGGCTCGGCCCCAGCCACGGACGCTGGCGTTCCCGGGGTGCGGAGCAGCAGCTGACGGGCCAGACCTGCCCCGAACTGGGGAGAGCAGGTGGGACGCAGGCAGGTGAGCCATGGAGCCATGAGGTTCTCCACCACCTTCACTTCCATGGACACCTCGGCAGAAAGCTACCGCAACCTTCCCGACTCCTACTTTTTCAAAAGGCTTTTCCCTCTCCCTCCTCTTCTTCCCCCCAGTTTTTAAAATCCAATTATAGCACGACTCTCTCAGCAGGGGTCAGTGTGGAATAAGAATCGCCCCAGTTCATGGACGTAAGACCAAGGAAGATTAATGCCTAAATGGTTTCAAAAGTCGTATGATGCCAATGTCATTAACATTTTAATTGTAATGTATCTTTCTAATCTTCTCTCACACCAACGGTTTTATATGCTTCAAAAAAAGACAAAACTGCTGACAACAAAAATATCAACACACCAAAATTAACAGACGGAACTGAGCGCTGTAATGGGAACGGAATGAAATGCAGAAAAGCCTGTTAATGATGCATTAAGAGCAGGAATCGTACTCAGACAAGTCAAAAATTCAGCACCACGGCTGCCTGCCCTGTCTCTGCCTTCCCCAGACACTCAGCACCACCCCAGATCCCAGTCTTTCACCGCCACTAACCCTGGCAGCATTACCAAATGCACGCACAGATTTATCCCCAAAAAAGCCTGCTTTGAACCCGGCCGCCCACCGAATCGAACCGCAGCGACGCACCAGAGCGGCAGATGCAGAGGAGGCCGCTGGCGCCCGTTACCCTCCGCGCCGGACGGCACCGACGCCACCGGCACCGCTCCGCAGGCTCAGGTACCACGGCCGCAGCGGCACCCACGGACGTGAAGGATGCGGTTACCACTGCCACGCAAAATTTTATTTTACTTCTTAATTAGAAGACAATTAAACCTAAGCAGTAATGTTTCATTAAGCATGGGCATGTACTGGTGATGACAGTGTGTGCAAACGGAGGGAGGCACAAAAGGAGAAGATAATTGTGGAGCAGACAGACGAAGTTCCAGACAACTTCCCTCTGTAGAACGGAGCGAACGATACGGATGCTTCCACCTGCCTGCGAGGCTGGGCTGCACCGGAGGAGCCACGCAAAATCCACAGAACTTGTTAGAAGGGAGAAGATCTGGTCAGAGGGCTACAAAAACCCTCCACACCGTTGTTGGCAAACCCTCAGTTTGCAATGAGAGGGCGATTCCAACCCTAAGTACAGCAGAAAATCACCAAAAAGCACACTATCCTGCTCAGAGTTAGTCCTCTGAAGGTCAGAACAGCCGGTGCAGCGCTGAGGCAAGTTTCCAGTGAAGGGGCACCTGTGGAGAGGGGCCACCCTTGTTTGTGGGAATTTCCTTCCAGCAGGATCTCAGCCATGAGCTTCGCGCCCAAAGAGGAGCCTCTCTCTCCCCAGGAGGGTCCCGTCCGATCCCATCCTGCCAGACGTCTCCCACCAGAGGCTGGCCAGGCCCACCACCTCTTCCCCTGGAAGCCAAGTCATTTCAACCACCTTCAGATGTACAAAACCTCATTCCCCGTGTCTTTCGGGCACCTGGCCATCACCTTCCACACGGCACGCCACGAAATGCCAACCCTTTATTTATACACCTGCCTTTACACCTCTGTGCCGCACAATCCCTTCAACGCTCAGCGCCCTGGAAAGCACCGAGCACCCACACGTTATCGCTCCTTTGCCGTGCCATCGCTCAAGAGCGTCTTCTACGTCGGCGCTGCGAGGAATTCTGTTATTTCCAAACCTACCCCTTGTTTTCCTAATGCTTCACATAACCGAAGCGTAAATGTTTGTCCTATGACAGAGAGAGCTGGCATGTAAAACATGTACCCCCACACAATGTATATATATAACCAAGGCTGCCATATGCTTCCCAGTGGATACCACGACAGGAACGCGCGCGTGGAGCCGCGCCAGCGCTGGCACCCGCACGCAGGACCCTTTCCACACAACCGCTCCGCCGCCGAGCCCACAAGCCCGAGTAAGCACAAGCTCCCTCCTATTTCACTTGCAATTCTTTGCGCGCGCTGCTCTTCGCCGTGCTGCCGAAATTCGGTCTCCAGACACCCAGGGATGAAAAACATCTGGCTCCTCTCCCCAGATCGATAGATCCAGAAGAGCCCTGATTGCTACAAACGAGATGCTGCAGAGAAAAGGGGATTTTTCTTCTCCTGTTTTCACAAGTGATTAATAGATCCTGATATTGGCTTCATGGCTGCGGGGACGACGCCGGGAGGTGAGGTATTTAATCTCGTCCCGGTGACTATATATGGTCACTCTGATGGAGTCACCCCCCTCCCCTCACGCTCCGCTGCCCTTCGCTCCTGGCACTGGCCACCGCCGCAGACTGGCAGCGCTCGGGCACGGCGCTGCTCGGCCAGAAGTCAGCAGACTCTCCACGTTACCATGCTCGCTCTCTCCCTCTTTCCCAATTTTTTTTTGGCTCCGAACTCTAAAAATCTTAAGCTGGGAGAAAAACAGAGAGACTACACAAATACTCAGAAAAAAAAAAACAAAAAAACATTTTAAGAGTACTTTCTAGAGAATTGTTGCATGGGGGGAAAAAGAAAACCCTCTCATGTTACTTATGTCAAAATGTACAGTTCATAATCACTGAGAAGTTTAAAAGGAAAATAAATCTTTTTGTGAGAAGTGTCTCAATTTATCCAGCCCCCACGCACCAGTTTGTTATCGGAGGGCAGTTTGTGGCTGCTGAAGCAGTAGCTGTGATTTCTGCCCCCCCATCCACCCACCCAAGGGAAAAAATGCACTGAAATATTTGTCTTCATAGGAAATGAAACACAAAAATGTACTTGACATGCAAATTTTAAAAAAAAAAAAAAGTCTGATGTCAGGACCTCTATAAAGACTGAAGCCAAACTGCGATGCCTGCGAACAGCCCCGGGAACGCATACAGCGCAGAACGCACGCCAAGCGCCATTTATCTTCGTTTTATCCCACCAACCCGCGGGCTTTCGGGGGTCTCGGTCACTGCACCAAACAAATAATTGCTCTCGTCACCACCGGCCCCAGCACCTCCCTCGGCGAGGAGCTCGGAGCAAGAGCCGGTGTCCTGCACGGGCTGGAAATACCAGCAGCCCCCGCGTCCCTCGGTCCATCCGCAGGGCAGCCTCCGCCCCAGCCGGATCCGGCCATGAGGAAGAGCGTGGTACCTCCAGCGGGCTGCAACCCCCCTGCCAAGGAAAAGGAGGAAGCTCCGCACGCTCCTTCCATCATCCAGGGCTCTACGTGGCAGGCTCCGTCCCAGCAGTCCGGATTTTATTACCTTCGTCCCCGTTTAGGAGTAACCACATGACAAAAGCGAGCGCCATCCTGCGCAGCGGAGCTCGCCCGGGGATTGCGTCTCCCTCCCTGGGATCGCGGCATTTCAGCAAGTTTTCCCTTAACAGCAGCATTTGTGGAGACAAAGTCTGTGAGATTTCACATATTTTTTTGAATTTCTGTTCTGCCTTCAAACATTTACTTAAAAACAAGTTGAACTTTAAAAAAAAAAATAAATAAACTGCTAATGAATCACAGTTCCTAGCAAATGAGCAATTGCAGTTGACACAATGAATTATGCCTGAAGCAAGCTGGGAAACATATTTTGCAAATGATCTCATCCACAGGCAAACCTGGCATGACACTTGATTTGCTAAAAAAGACACAAAGCCTGTCAAAATTCCTGTCACTTCGCAAACAAAGTCAGGTAGAGAAAACCAACAGCCTCACCCTCTTTTAAGCACGCTTCACCTATTTCTCAATTGCTCTGCAGCCTTGATTTAAGAAAAAAATAAAAAAAAACAACAAAAAAAAAACCCACCCCACACAACCCCCCTTTGAGGTGTGCCCATCCCAGGTGGGCGCTGAAGGCTACGGGCTCCGCTTCCGCTTCTCCGGCCGGAGAACAGACGGGCTGGGAGGCTGCGCTCCGGACGGCTCGGGCTCCATTTGAAGGCTAATTGCAGCGAGATCCAACGCTCTCTCTGGCCATTAAGTGTGGCAGGGAACTCGCAATTCCGACTCATTTCCTCCAGCTGAATGCCTCTATTTTATTTCTTTCATTTTATTTCTTTTATGTAGGAAAAGAAGGGAAAGAAAATAAAAAAAGCTATTAAGGCGCAGCCCCCCCTGCTCCTCAGCATCCTCAAAACTCTCCGGGACCGGTTCCTCTCGACCCGGCACAGCCCATCCCATTCTCCCACCTAAAAAGCTGCCTGGCTCAGAAAACCTGGGAAAATTCAAACTGGCGGCTGAAGCCTCCTTCTAACCCCATTTTGTCAGGCCTGGGTATTTTTAAACACAGGCACTGCGCGGAGCGGAGCAAGAGCCGAGTCACACCGCCCTTTCACAGGCTGTTTCTCCCCAGTCCAGGCTCCCCACAGCCACGTACCAGTTTAAGTCCCAGTACGTCAGTAAAACCAGCTCTCAGACCCAGCACAGCCCCGCGCAGCGCCGCAGCCCGGCGCGAGCCCTCCAGCAGGCCTGGCTGGGAAATCGCACTTTATAAGAAGACAAACTAAAATAAATATTTCCATTTCGAGGCGAGGTGGTTTGTGTCCCCGGTCGGGCAAGCACAGGCCAGGCTGGAGGTTTCTCCGAAGCAGACGCAGATCCCGCCGAGCCGAACGGGCTCTGGCACGAGATTTCTTGGCACGTCCTCCCCGAGCGCCGACCGGCAGTGCCGCAAAGCCGCCTCGCGCCTCCCGGGCTTGGGATCTGAACCAAAACCCAGCTTGGAGAGACCCTCCCTGGACTGTACAGCCAGGCTCCTTCGGGTTCAAGGAGAGGAGAGATTTCTTTTCCAGATTTGCTAGCGGTAAGGATGCTCTGCGCCCCCCGGACCGGCAGCACGACCACCCCGCAGTGATGCTGACCTGATGCCGGCACCCGCTGAGAGGAACCGAAATCTGCGCCCCCCAGCCAAGGAAAATCCCACAGGAACACACAGAGTTAGGGCTGGGGGAGTGAAAAGGCTTTTCTAGCGCAAGAGGGCACGGAAAACATCGCTTCCAAAATAACATGATAGAGCATCAACGCACGCATCTTATCTAAAGGCGTCCATCTTCTAGGGACAAAAGGACTCTGGGAAAATCCCGAGGGGACCAAAACCAGCTCTGAGACAACCAGAGCCCCGGTGCCGGCAGCGAGCACACCTGACGGCGCAGCCCAGGACAGAAAAGTTCCCCGGGGGCCGGTTCCTCACCAGCGGCCAAGGTGCGGTCTGGCCCCAGGGGTGACCCCCAGGGAAGGGGGGGCCAAGGCTGGAAAGCAAAGGCGTTTTGGGGAACGCTGCCCCGGCTGAAATCCAAACGGCACGTTTGGCCCTGGGGGGGGCGCGTTCACACGCTGCAGAAAGCTCCCGCTTCTGCACCTACTGACCTCTGACCCAACTGCCAGTATCATTCCGCAAGCCTTTGACAAATTTTAAGTCCTAGAAATCCATCCCCACCCTTTAGCATTCACATATCACAACTTCTCTCCCAGGAAGCCTTACCTGGAAGGCCTCTACAGGAGGGAAAACCCCAAACCCACGCAGTTCCAGCTACGGAAGGACATTTATTCTCAGGAGGAGCAGGACAAGATCCCTAATTATTTTATATTTGCTGCTTACTTCAGATCTAACTATTATTACTGCCATTACCCACACCTCGAGGTCACAGACTTATTGTCCCAGGCTGGGCAAACAGCATCGACTCAGCTAATCAGCGAAGGCCCAGCTGTTTTATTTTTATTTAATAGCAGGCTACAGGTAAGGCGGGTAATTTGGGCTGAGCTGTGCTCCAACACCGCGCGTTCGAGTGGGACCGGTTCTCTCAGCTCCCCCCCCAGCAACCCCTGGCACCGGGGACCCCGCGGGGTTTGCGTGGCTGCTGCCCGAGAGCGAAGGTGGCACCGAGGGCAGCGAGCGTTCCCCTTTCTTTACCCATTTCACCTTCTCCTCCTCTTTAATATTTCAGCTGGAGAAGCTAAACCGGCACGCCGGCCCCTCGGTTACACGGGGCGCGAGGCAGGCGTTCGGCAGGCATGAAGCGCGTCGAGCTGCCCGCAACCTCGCAAACGCATCCTGAAAGGAGGGAGGGGGGGAAAAAAAAAAACCAAACCAACAAACAAACAAAAAGGAAATATTCAAATTAACAACCCAGCGAGTAATGGAGACTTGGCGGGGAGCGAGCCTGCACTTTGCCGGCGGTGGGCGCAGGACGCGATGCGCTGCCGTCGTGGGATTTTCCTGCGGCGGGGACGATGTTTGGAGAAGTCCTTGAGCGCAGCGAACGCACTTCAGCGACAGCAGGGCTGCGGACTGCAGCAGGCGGGGGAGCGTGCGCCGGCGCTCGGGAAGGCGCTCGCCCAACAAAAACCCAACGGCCGACCCCAATTTTTGCCCCCCGCTTCGACACCCACGCCCCTCGCCGACAGTCGGGGCCTCGCGCTCGGGATGGGGGGCAAAGTCACCCGTCCCGCAGCGAAGCCCACCCGCCGCCGTGCCAGGAGGGCACCCAGCACCCCAACCGCCCGGGGATGGCTCCCCAGCTGCCAGCTGAGGCGTTCGGCCGGGT
>WHYT01000354.1:0-17718 GCA_009806455.1 Tetrax tetrax
GACCAAGGAGCTTTATTAAGGAATTCACCCACACACTGAGGAAGACATTGCTTTCCAGAGCTTAGCAAATTAATGTCTATTTACTGTAATATTTTTTTCAGTACAGAGTATAATACATTTAGAAAGCACTGAGATGTGGCCAGACAGCATTTATTCTTTTACCATAAGGAGTAAAACCTTTTATACTGGGGGCAAGCCTGCAAGTGACTCTGATAAAAGGTCTTTTGCCAAAATCCATTGTTGCAGTTAATCAGAAAATATTTATAAACATGGCTCAAATTGACTAAATACCTGCCGAAAAATGTAGATAATATAATTCATAATACTAGTGTGGAGAAATTTCCCTTTCATGTGATAACCCAGTGGGTAAGATGTCTGTGCAGCACAGGTTCTCCAGTGTACTAGGTTCTCAGAAACCCTTTTCCACCATTGGAAAAAAATCTTTAAAATTCTAAAAATTTCTAAAAATCTTTAAAATTCTTTAGCTTTGAGTAAAAGAGAGAGAAAGAGCCTGTTAGGAAGACATTAATGAGTGGTGCAAAATCTTTAAAAAAACTCTAGTAGACCATTGAGGAAATGTTATTTTTTCCTTTCCCATACTCTTTACTCCTTTCCTGTCTTACCCTCGCAAAGGGATCTTAAGTGTTACAACACCTCAAACAATCTGTATTCACCACCAGCCATATGGGAAAGTATTAGTAAAAAAAAAAACAACAAGTATCTTGTGAACTTAGGTGGATCACTTATGTGCTGTTATCAGCTGTAGTGTTACTCTGGTCCTTCTTTCCAGCATCCTAATTCATGAAGGCCATAACTTACTACTAGATATAAATCACCACCATATTTCCTAAATTTCTTCTGTGTTTTATCTTTCTCTCACACTAAAACATAAGTATTTCCATATGCATAAGACAGAGGCTATTGCTACTATTTTCAGTGTCTATTTTCAAATGAGTTTGAAGTAATTTGTTATGCTGTGAGTATAAAGGCGTCCGTTGAAGAGACTAAGAGATGACAACACTATTATAAAATTATCATGGAATCACAGAATCATAGCATGGTTTGGATTGGAAGGGACCTTCAAAGGTGATCTAGTCCAACCTCCCTGCCAGGAGCAGGGACATCTCCAACCAGATCAGGTTGCTCAGAGTCACGTTCAACCTGGCCTTGAACATTTCCAGGGATGGGGCATCCACCGCCTCTCTGGGCAACCTGGGACACTGTTCCACCACCCTCAACGTAAAAAATTTTTCCGTAATATCTAATCTAAATCTACCTCCCTCTATTTTAAAACCATTACCCTTCATCCTATCACACCAGGCCCTGCTGAAGAGTTTCTCCCCAGCTTTCCTGTAGGTCCCTTTAGGCACTGGAAGGCCGCTCTCAGCTCTCCCCGGAGCCTCCTCTTCTCCAGGCTGAACAGCCCCAGCTCTCTCAGCCTGGCCTCACAGCAGAGCTTCTCCAGCCCTCTCAGCATCTGCATGCCCTCCTCTGGACCCTCTCCAAATGGTCCACATCCTTCTGGTGTTGGGGACTCCAGAACTGGACGCAGTGTTGCAGGTGGGGTGTCACCAAGGCAGAGCAGAGGGGTAGAAACTTCTCCCTCGACCTGCTGCCCACGATCCTCTTGATGCAGCCCAGGATGCCGTTGGCCTTCTGGGCCGCAAGGGCACATTGCTGGCTCATGGTGAGCTTCTCGTCCACCAGCACTCCCAATTCCTTCTCCTCAGGGCTGCTCTCCATCCATTCTCTGCCCAGCCTGGATTTGTGCCTGGCATTGTCACAACCCAGGTGCAGCACCTTGCACTTGGCCTGGTTGAACTTCATGAGGTTGGCAGGGGCCCACCTCTCCAGCCTGTCCAGGTCCCTCTGGATGGCATCCCTTCCCTCCAGCGTGTCGACAGCACCACACAGCTTGGTGTCATCAGCGAACTTGCTGAGGGTGCACTCTGTCCCACTGTCCACGTCACTGACAAAGATGTTAAACAGGGCCAGGCCCAACATGGACCCCTGAGGGACGCCACTGGTGACCGGTCTCCACTTGGACATTGAGCCATTGACCACCACTCTCTGAGTGCGGCCATCCAGCCAACTCCTTGTCCACCGAGTGGTCCATCCATCGAACCCATGTCTCTCCAGTTTAGAGAGAAGGATGTCGTGCGGGACATTGTCAAAAGCTTTGCACAAGTCCAGGTAGATGATGTCCGTTGCTCGTCCCTTGTCCACCGATGCTGTGACCCTGTCATAGAAGGCCACCAAATTGGTCAGGCACAATCTGCCCTTGGTGAAGCCATGTTGGCTGTCACCAACCACCTCCTTGCTCTCCATGTGCCTTAGCATGGTTTCCAGGAGAATCTGCTCCATGACCTTGCCAGGCACAGAGGTGAGGCTGTAGTTCCCCAGGTCTTCCTTGTTTCCCTTTTTAAAAATGGGGGTTATGTTCCCTCTCTTCCAGTCATCAGGAAGTCTGCCCTCCTGAAATCTAGGGCAGAGAGCTTGCTGCGTAGTTTTCTTGCTGCCCCATGGATCTTGAACTCCACCGCGTCATGGTCACTGCAGCCAAGGCTGTCCGTCAGTTTCACGTCCCCCACCAGCCCCTCCCTGTTGGTGAGCACGAGGTCCAGCATGGCACCCCTCCTTGTCGGCTCCTCTAGCGCCTGCAGGAGGAAGTTATCATCCACGCATTCCAGGAACCTCCCGGACTGCCTGTGCCCTGCTGTGTTGTCTCTCCAACAGATCTCGGGGTGGCTGAAGTCCCCCCGAGAGGACCAGACCTTGTGACTGTGAGGCTGCTTCTATCTGCCTGTAGAGTGCCTTGTCCGCTGTGTCCTCCTTCCCACGTGGCTGGTAGCAAACCCCCATCGTAATGTCTTCTGTCCCTGCCCTCCTTCTGATCTTGACCCATCAGCTCTCTGTCAGCTCCTCCTCCATCCCCAGGCGCATCTCCACGCACTCCAGCTGGTTGCTGACATAGAGAGCGACGCCCCCTCCTTGTCTCCCCTTCCTGTCCTTCCTAAGAAGCCTGTACCCCTCCATGTTGACGCTCCAGTCATATGAGTCATCCCACCACGTCTCCGTGATGCCAACAAGGTCGTAGCCCTGCTCGTGTGCACGCATCTCCAGCTCTTCCTGTTTATTCCCCATGCTGCGTGCGTTGGTATAGAGACACTTCAGCTGGGCCCCCGACAAAACCAGCTCGCTGGCTGGAGTGACAGGTGTTCTTTTGTATCGCAGTTTAGGTTCATTTGCACTTACCTGCGATCCTTCCTCAGCTTCTGGACCCTCGGTGCTGGCCCTGGCGCCAGGCTGACAGCCGTGGGCTGAACTGTGCTCCCCCTCCCCCAGCATCACCAGTTTAAAGCCCTTCAGATGAGTCTGGCAGGTCTTCGACCAAGCACACTCTTCCCCGTCTCGGTTAGGTGCACGCCGTCCGTCCCTCACAGCCCGGGCTTCTCCCAGCACGCGCCGTGGTCTGGACACCCAAAGCCCTGGCTGTGGCACCACTCCCTGAGCCATGAGTTGACCTGCCAGACACGTCTGGCCCTTTCAGATCCCTGCCCTTCAATCGGGAGTGTTGACGAGAAGACCACCTGCGCCCCAGAGTCCTTGATTATCTTGGATAAGGTTTCAAAATTAGAAATTTAAAAAGTAAATATTATCCCAGAATATACAGCTTCAGTCCATCAGGAGTAATTTCTCTCTTAGTGGACGATACTTAGAAACAAAAAGAGCTTTTCCTTATTCAATGCTCAGTTTATTTGAGAAGGCCGTGTTTGGTCTGTGATTAGTGCAGAATTGCAGAGCAGGGTAAAACAGAGAACAAACAGAAGTAGTTATATTTTCAGAAATCATCAAAGTTTTAATAAAAATATCCCAGACTTGCCCACACACATCCTGGTCCTTCCCTAACAAGTAGGGGAGCAAGAGGTCTTGAGTTTAATTTTCCTTTAAAGCAGCCTTGTAATACAGCTAAATTCTTTCAGCAGTGACTGGATCTGGAATCACGTGTTCCTGAAAGGCCACGGGGGAAATGCAGGGAGGACAGAGGGGTCATTTCTCTCCTCCTGCTGCCAACAGCCAGTGGCAGAACCCCCTCAGGTACCACAAATACCAGACACTCAAATAATGCTGTAATGTTGCGCGAGTTAAGTGAGATTAAAAAAGGGAAGGCACCCCCCTGCCTCCAATCTGCTCTGTCTTTTAGCTGGAATCATCCCAGGGGCAGCTTATAACAAGAGAAGGCACAACATTTTCAGATGGAAATGTGATTTTCGGGTTGACAGTACAGCTTTAATTAAATGAGAGTCCAAGGAAAGAACATATCACCGTGAAATAAATAGGCTATAAAAGAAGAAAAAAAAAAGTGTGGAGAAGCAAGGAAATTAAGGGAGAGAACAGGAAAGAGCAAAGGCCGTGTGAGATATCTATTACAAAACATCGAGGTCAATGATACCAGTGGAGGCGTAGACAGCTAAAGTGACAGTGATTACAGAAATGATCAAGGAAGCAAAGATCAAACGGGAAAGGAAATTGGCAGATTCTTACTCGGTGCATTCTACACTGACCTGCAAAAAGATAATTTTGTGATTTAAAATGTTGTATTTGAAAAAAAAAATACATTGAAGTGTATCATAGCTTTTTAGACAGTGAATTGACTTAAAATGCAAGCAGCTACAGAAAGCAATTGTTTTTAATATTCTACATAAATATACAGGCTTTGCCTCTTTCTTAAAAACTATATCCTAGATTAACATGAAAAAAAGCATTTTGAAGCACGGAACTGGGAACTAAAAATTTTGCAAGTGCAGCTCCATATCTGAACATTTCTATAATTTTCCATTTTTCTGAAAAACAAATTTTAGATGAAGTATTTTGGAATTAATGAAAAGCAGAGGCAGGCAGCACAGTGCAGTTCGAGCAAGAGCTCCCGTGGCTTCCAGCGGGAACCTGGACACCCCCTGCAAACAGGACACCTGGGCTTTGGGACACCCCAACAGGCAAATCCACGTTGACTATCAAAGCTGTCTTGTGCTGGGAAGTTATTCTCTCACAATAGCTCCTGACAAGTTGCTTAGTGCAATTTGCTATATTTTGCTCTCATAATGGTAACGATCTCATTACTCATCAGGGTTACCACACCGCTCTCTGCTACTTTTGTTTTATTCTCGTTATTTACCTAACTTGTCTGTTGCATCTTGTTTTCTGTTTGCTGCTGTTATTCACCTGGTTCAGCTGAACCAAATCCAGTGAGCCAGTGAACACACATGAGTAAAGGACATTTGCTGTTCTGGAGAGCTTGTACTTCATGTCTCAGATAAGAATGCGTGCTTGTATACCATATTCAGTATGCCTGACACTAATCTTCCACTTATTAATTCCATCTTTATGACGTCTGTTTTACTAATAAGAATAATAATTGTATAAACAATCTACAAACATATAGATACATTTATGCACACTTGAATGAGATTTTTTTTTGACTCACCGTTAGAATATCTATCAATTTTTAGCAATTATTTTGAAGGAGGTAGATTCTGATTAGGCATCATGAAAAATGTTTTACGCTGAGGGTGCTGGAGCAGTGTCCCAGGCTGCCCAGAGAGGCGGTGGATGCCCCATCCCTGGAAACATTCCAGGCCAGGTTGGCCGGGGCTCTGAGCAACCTGATCCGGTTGGAGATGTCCCTGCTCCTGGCAGGGGGGTTGGACTGGGTGGGCTTTAAAGGTGCCTTCCAACCCAAACCATTCTGTGATTCTGTGATTTTAAGGCCTCTCTGTCTGTTTGTCTTTTCCTTCTGTCTTCAGACTTTTAGCTCACAAATTGTAGTCGCAGGTTTCTGGTTCTTGTATTTGACCCTATAATTTAACAAGAATTCCACTCTGAGATAAAAATAAAATACTAAATTTGACAAGTTCTGAGACAGCCCAAATTTTTCTCTATCCTAAGGAGAGAATTTCAAAAGAACAGCCATATCCTGCTTCTATGATTATAAAAATCATTTTATAAGGAGGATAAAATAATCATATCTGTGATTCAATATTTGTAGCAAATTTAACGAGAAGAAAAGCAAGCAAAAGTAATTAAAGAATATCTATTTAATTCTAGAGAATTAAAGTCCATTCTTACAAGATTGATATACTCATGCTCTAGTTGCACTTGACTCCAAGTGTTAGATTCCCTAAGGATTTAGGAACAGAGCTACTGTCTATACGTTGTGTTCAGGGAACTATAATGGGAAATCTGAAATCCAGTCTGTGGGAGGAAGGCTGGCTGAATGCTCTAACCACTAGCATTAAGGGCGAAAGGACGGGAGTAGAACTATTGCCTCATTTGAAAATATCAGAGCTTAATTTACTGACCAGTTCCACAAAAAGTTTCATAATTGTCTACTCCAGGCTGGAAATTCTAATTCTCTTTGGCAGGTAGTGAACAAAATCATGTGGTCTTATTACTGATCTCTGTTTCCTATGGTTGCTAGTCTCTCCTTGGCGTGCTGGGTGGAGGCGTCCCTGCTTCGGCTCCCATCTCTCTGCCCCTGATCAAGCCACAAGACACCTAATCCCTGGGCACTACAGCACTAAGCTTAAAACTTTTGTGGAACTAGCCAAAAGGATATTTATTTTTTTCTGCAGTGTTCCTAGTACTATTGTAATGCAGTTATGTAATTCCTAAATGATCCCACCAAGAATATTACCTTCACTATTAGGTACAAGAGAACACTGCCAAACGCAGCAGAAAAGGGAACTAGTTTATTTGACTTTTAAGGAATGTTTAAAAGAAGAATGTGTATTCACAGGAGATTAACGAAACAGAAACGAAGTGGGTACAGGACAGCAGTCTACAAATACTTGAAGGAAATAAGCACTACATTAGGAAAGGTACCATTTATCATAAAAATTAGGGAAATAATGAAACACTGGACAAATACCTGGACATTGAGTTCTTTTAACTTGTGGAGTCGGTTCTTGTATAAACATTAAAACATTTACAATAAGGCATAATTTTAGGAAGGTAGTTTGAGTATCTATTTGATTATCACAGAAGAACAGTCAAAGACTAAACAGGTTTTGAATCAAGTGTCTTTTCCAAGACTAAATTTATATGGGTCCAAGAAAAATAAGTTATTTTCCATCAATTATAATCTTCTATATTTTTTTGCTACATAAATGCAAAGAACTATGTGGCCTTTTTAAACTATGCTGGTCAACATTTTTTCATGCAAAAAATTACTGTTCAACTAGAGCAAATAATGGATTAATTTAGTTCCCTTGACCCTGTCTCACTTCACTGGGACGTGTTTAGGCAATGTAAGAAGGGAGTACAAATACTGAGAGGAAGGATCAGTGAACAGTGACGATAGAAGAAGCCTTTCAAATTTGCCTAGAAAAATATTATGTTTCTTACTAGCCTTTGAAGGAAAATGGTATCTGTTTTTTTTTCACTGCTGTTTCAGAAAGTCATACAAAATAAGTCTATACAGTAGCCAGAAGACACAAGTAAATCAACACATTTCTTGCCTGGTTTGGTTAGGGCCTCTCCCAGGCAGAGTGGTCTGTTGAATATCCTTCCCAGCAGGAAACATAGCTGCTGTGAGAATCATAGAATGGTTAGAGTTGGAAGGGACCTTTAAAGCCCACCCAGTCCAACCCCCTGCAAGGAGCAGGGACATCTCCAACCGGATCAGGTTGCTCAGAGCCCTGGCCAACCTGGCCTGGAATGTTTCCAGGGATGGGGCATTTACCACCTTTCTGGGCAACCTGTTCCAGTGTTCTATAACTCTCATTGTGAAAAAAAATTTTTCCTAATATCCAATCTAAATCTACCTCCTTCTATTTTAAAACCATTACCCCTTGTCCTGTCACTACAGGCCCTGCTGAACAGCCTCTCCCCATCTTTCTTGTAGGGCCCCTTGAGAAGGAAAATTGTCAGATTATAGTCTATTCCTAACAAACCTTCCCATTCTCATTTTAGCATTGGTTCCAGATCCATGATTAACATAATCTTTTGACAGAATCTTTATTATTTATTTTTATGATTTAGCCAGCTATTCTATAATAGTCAAGACAGTCAAAGTTATGAAGGACATTGACAGAGCAGCAACACTCCAAAGATCCAAAGATGTTTCCATTTAGAACTTCCACAAGTCCTTTAAATTTGTGTTTACAAGTGCAGTATCCCATACATCTGCTTCTTTATCTTCCGTATTGAGTAAAGATCAAATTCTCACTTTGCAACCCCAAAACTTCATTAACTTTATTTAATACATGTATAAAAATAAAATCACATAACTATGAACTCAGTGTGGAAAATATGCATATTCAGTATGCCCTTGTATCTTATTTGAGTCACATTATTTTACACATAACATTTTTTTGTTGTTTTATATTGTTTAATATTGTAGTGCCTGCAGTTTGTTTTTGACTCTGTAGCATAAAAAAAAAAATCCCTGTTGTAAAAAGTTCCTCTTTTATTTACAGGCATATTTGTATAAAAGCTGCTAATAAACAGCTAATATTATTTATTTTAAAGTTGCATCTCAACATAATTTTCATTCTGTACATGGGAAAAAATCAACTAGCTTCTTGTCTTTTCAATGTGGATCATGTGGCAATGACTGTATAAATAGCTATGACTAAACTTAGATTTGTGTTAAATTTTTGTCTTGTCAATAGAACACATATTTTAATTTTGTAAGATCATTGAAAAAAGTAATGTCTCCTCTATTCTATATGTTATCTAATTGCTACTACCGTTCTACATAATTATGACACATGGAAGTGTATATTCTGTCCACGTGTACCCTGGATAAAATCCTTTTAATTGAAAAGACAAAATACAATAGCAACTAGAATACATCCTACAACACTTTATGAGGATCCTCTCTTGCTTTTCTATTGAGAATCTGTTACTGAATTCTGAGGTGGACTGTGTCTGCCATATAAACTGAAAATAATGTGCAGATCAAAAGAATAGAAAGTGTTCTTTTGCCTCATTTCATCCTCTTAGTGCAGCTGCAGGGCAGCAAATATCTCATACTGCAGCTTGCCCTATCCACCCCAAAAGACTTCCCTTTCTGCTTTCCTTAAGGAATTTTACAATTTTGCCTTAAATAAACCCTTTCTAAAGACAAAGAAATTAAAGAATCTAACATTCTCTTTCATTTCCGTTAGATTAATACGTCAAATCACAAACAAGGTTCCCTTCCTAATCAGAAAACTTAGCTGCTCCTAAGTTTTGCTACTTGCTGTAATGACACTCTATTATGAATGCTCTCAGCCATTGCCATAGTACAAAACATGTTTTCAGAACCACAGACGGGGTTGGATTAATCATAGAATCATAGAATGGCTAGAGTTGGAAGGGACCTTTAAAGGTCATCCAGTAAAACCCCCCTGCAAGAAGCAGGGACATCTCCAACCAGATCAGGTTGCTCACAGCCCTGGCCAACCTGGCCTTGAATGTTTCCAGGGATGGGGCATCCACTGCCTGTCTGGGCAACCTGAGAATCTCTCACTTCAACAAATTTTCACACTTGTGGAACTGCAACAACTTCAGTGATGTTCTTCCAGGTTTACATGAGTATACTGGAAAGAAAACTACGATCCAACACCACTTTCTAAAGCAATAACAGAACAATCATTGCTAACAGGAATAAGGTTGTGTCAGGAATATAGATGAAGCTATTGAGGTAGGAGACTCCTAAATGAGCAATCTTAAAAGCAAATTGGAAATTAGTTTGCTAAATGCATAAAATTAACCTGCACAATCTGTAATAAAAACCCTGGTAGGAAGTAGTGTTCAACCCACATCCATTTCAACAGTTGTCCTGTTAACTCTTGGCTGACATTATAGAGGATTAATGCCATTTATCTGTCATGTGTCCACACCTTTTTCTTTAAGCATGGGCCATTTTTCTTGGTCTTTTCTGCCCAGTCTTTTCTTGTGCTTCCTAGTTGTCTCATTACCATCTTCTCTCTCAGCATTTTGAGCCTCTCCTCTTTATCAGTTTCTGCACACTAACCTTCTCTCTTCTCTTTCATTCCTCATTTCTATTTCTTCCCTAATTTTTTCCCCTTACTTCATTCTGACATTGCTCCCCTCTCCTTTTGTTTCCCCTTCTTTCCATCTCTGTTGTCAACAGTTTAACAAGGAGCCTTATGTCCAGAGGCCATCCCTTGGGCAACTGCAGCCTTGTGATGGGAACATAAGAGCTTACAGGGGCAGATGAAAGGGGAATGTGAGCAATGAATGTCTATAATTTTAAGGGAACATTAGCAACTTGTATTGTTTTTCTTTCTAAAGGTAGAATGGGGACAATGTGGATTATCAACTAGAGAGAGGTGGAGAAGTTCAGAACATCAGAGAAGACAGAGTTGGAGAAACAAAATCTAATCCAGAATAAGTAGAAGAAATGGCATTAGAAGGAGATAAATGTTATGCCCTAGTGAATGTGGCCAGCTAAGAAAACTAAATATCAAACTGCTTTCTGTGGTATTAACGTGGATGTGAGTCACTTCCCAACCAATGGCAAAGGGCCATCTATTTTTTAGCCATTTCACGGCTAAAATGGACATGCATGGACAGCATCTTCACTGAAACAAATAGGAAAGCCATTGTAATTCTTTCACGACATTTAATACTTTCCGTTTATTTCTTCAGCCCCATTAGATCACGAGTCACATGGTGAACACTAACAGTAAACTTAAGTTTATAAAAAATAACTCATCATTTAATTTTATGCATATGAATGAAAAGGAAATACTTCAACAGTCGTCCATCCCAGCAGGGAAAAATGTGGAGCAAAAAGTTATTGAGAGAGAGAACAATTTACACAGAAACAAATATAAAAATGTTTTTGCAGACTAGAACTGTCCATTATGCATTTCTGATGATTTTAGTTTGTCCCTGTAAGCAGTTTCATAGCCAGTAACAAAATGTTGCTACTAATGCTATCATGAAATTAGATGTCTCTTCTGCTTATATTATGTGTACGTATGTGTTTTATTTTAACAAGCGTTCATGAAGTAACTTGCATTAAATTACCCAGATATAATATTTTGCAAACAGCCAATGAAAATTATGAGTGTTCCTAATTAGCTGATCCTCAAGCTGTAATCATTTCAGGATAAATTAAGCAATGGATATTATAGAGAAGTAATGAAGTGCTGGTGCAAGGGATTTTCTGGTTTGTTTTTTTTTTTTTGAAAAAAAGTGCAATCACATAGAAGGGCAGAAGAGGTTTGTTTTGTCCTTAACCTCTGTTCACTTGTAGTAAACAAATAAGGGTCACAAAGCTCAGAACAGAAATTCTGGTTTTAACTGAACATTTAATTACCAAAGGGGTTTCTCAAGAGTGAAGAATCATTTGCCTTTGTCACTTTGACCCCACTTGTCTTTGTCAGGTTACTATTTGAAAGAAGAGTTCTATGATTACCTTCAACAAAAAAATGATGCACTGATTTAAATGGCCCTGAATGGTATTCTCAGAAGTTGCATGGCTGTCCTGGAAAAAGAGTAGTGAAGAAAGACCATTTCTGCCTCTATGACACTTCAGTGACTAAGAATATATTATTAAAAATCTTACATTTTCTATGATACAAATGAACTTAAGTTAAATTAATAGCCCTAACAGAAAAAAGAAAGTATCATAGACTCATAATAATCTATCCAAATACCGCATGTTTGCATGCATAATTATGTTAAAAAATAAATTATATTGTGGCAATTGCTAGCCCACATAAAAGAAAATAAAAATGCATAATGTAAAATTATATGGAAATCTTCACTACAATGGAGGTCTTTAAATCTATTTCAAAAGGACCGGTGTTCAAAAACATAAAATGTGGACATTCAATAATACTTTTTATGGTTTGATACCTGGGGCAATTTAAGAAAACCTTGCTTTTATGGGTTCTACTTGATTAAGTTCTCTGTTTATACATGAACCATAGCAATTTCAATTTGTATTTTACAGGTATGGCCCTCAAAGTCTTTTTTAAGATTTTAGCTCTAGAGAAATGATGCTTTATAATACATTTGGGCCCTCAAGTTTGAATGAGGTTGATCAGATTCATTTCACAAATGCATTGGACTTCTTCCACTCTGGCATAAAGTGAAGAAAATTTCCAGTGATGATGAATTTAGAATTTTAATAGACTGCAATTAATCTTTTGTGGATCTAACATATCTACCTTCCATCCTAATCACAAGAGTGGCTGTAACAGTGTAATTTGTCATGCAAAACAGCTGTTTCTGGATCTCCTGTTACACTGAAGTCAAGGAATTGGCTTGCGGATACATTTGGAACTAGGGAATGTTGACATATAATAAATTACAATCTAAGTTTTTCTTTTAGGCCTAAGAGAGATGAAGCCAGGGTAGAAGAGTCATTGTGAAAATTATTTTCAGTATTGCCCTTACTGTCTTATCTCTCTGGCTTTTTGAATATTGATGGCTCTGCAGAGCCGCATTATAATGAGTGCTGTCTCTAAGGCTCAGTTTGGCACAGCTGATCTCTTAGCTGCAGGTTCAAGTTTCTTGTGATGAGCTTGAACACATAACCTGGCTGTTATGTGTTAAATTTATATTTAAAGGATTTTTTTTTTTATTTTGAAAAGTTGTTCTAAGGAAGCTAAATAGAAACAAAGCACTGATCATTTAAAAGAAAAACTATAATGTGCAGGACTGTGTCAACAAAGAGAGGTATTGTATATCCCAAATTTCAGAGCTGTTCAAAAACTAGCACTCATTAACATCCTTTGTGAAAGGAAAGTGCTGACACCATTTCTGGCAGTAGTTAATCATCACAGAGTCCATTTAGAGCTCCACCTAGATTTTAGACAACAATGGGAAGAAGCAGCATGAGAAGAGAAGGTAGATCAAAGGCTGGATGGCATCGCTGCCTGGGCTTTGCAGATGTCAGAGAGGTGCCATAGGACACACCATGAAGACTATGGAACTATGGTGGCCCAGCATGCTTCATTTTAGATCTGACCAGCAACCAGGGAGACTATATCTAAATTTCACTCAAAGCTTATCAGAAACAAACAATCAAAGAAAGAAACAAATAAAATGCCTCCCACAAGGCCTGTGGTAGGCTGTGCCTCTTAGAGGAAAAGAAAACAGCCAATGGATACATGCAGCCCTCAATGATCTAGAACCGTGGTGTCAAGGGGTTTGGGGCAGGGGTGATTGTTTGGGTTTTTTTTTTTCCCTGCTATTGAGTTTTAATTAAAATGAAATATTTAATATGAAACTCTGTATTTTCTACCTATGGATAGGAGCTTTAAATAAATCATGGAGTGCTGAAATTAACTGTAAACACAGGGACTAGTTTGTCATTTTAAAATGTTTTAAATTTAGCTATCAGTAGTCTGACTGAGTAGCAATCGAATTTTTCACCTGATATACATAGTTCTGTTCTGTGCCTACTGCATACTCCATTTAAAAACTGGAAAAAAATGGAACCAAGAGTTAGCGATGGTCCAACCTCTATCAGCTTTGTGCTGATAACTGTCCGAAAGTGTAATTCCTTACCCAAATTGGCTGAGTGCACAGGAAGCCTTAAGACAGAAAGCCCCACTCTTTACTAGGTGGGTTGTTTGGGGTGTTTTTTTCAGCAGATTGACTTTTCCTGACTGTCCTAATTTAGTTCCAGTGAACGAGAGCAGTCAAATGGTCCACTCCAGGCTCCAGACCTGATTTGGTGATGTATAAAACAAACAGTGCAAAGTAATTGAAAAGTGCAACAAAGTCAGAACAGAAATGTTTCCTGGATGTTTTATGCACATCTAATATCTGTCACAGATGCAAGACAGAAATTAACTTCACTTCAAAATCAGCTTCTCGATAGTGAGTATTACTGGTGGAGGAGGATCTAGCTTTTTTCAGTACTATGTCTACAGGTTTTTCACAGGAGAAAACTATTGATCTGAATTATTATCTTAATAATAACAAGGATATTTGAATCGATTATACATTTTAAATAACTGTTGTGCTCTTAATGATTTTATTTTACCTATATTTTAAGGATTTTTTTGACAAAACACAGTCTTCATTTGAGGCACCTTCTAGAGTGATTCAGTCAATATCTTAGTAAAAAAAATAGATTTATCAAATCCTCAGGAATAATTGTCCTGGACTCTTTGAGAAAGCTTCTTGTTGCCTTTCAAGGTTTCCTGCATTCATGTACCCTCTCAGATTTTTTTATAACAATGACATGTTGTCTTTTGGCTCAAATTAAGAGAGTCCATAACACAAAAGTAGGCAAGATCACAAAGATCACTGGATTTGATTTGGATCAGATTCTGTTCCTATTAAATTAGTCAAAATGTGTATTTTATGACAACTTCATGTCTTACACCAGATGCAACAGGCAGAGGCTGCGTGATCCAGCACTACGTTGACTGATGCAAAGTTAACATGTGAAATTTTTATATGGGACACTGTATCAGGCAGTAGGAGTTCTGAAGCCAGATTTACTGATTCACTGTCTATCACTGCAAGTTTTAATTGCCACACTTAGTCTGAGCTCCTGTGCTGAAATTATCTGTTTCAACAGATATTTTGAAACTGCATATCTCAGGGAATCTTTGTACAGAAAAGAACTGATCTTCGTATTTAGTGAAGGCTCTGATTATTTATTTTTCTTACTACATGCCAAATGATCAGATATTATCTCTATTAAGATTTAATAAAACTTCCTTCTATTGTATTTTTTCCCATACCACCCTAAATACTATCTCAGATTGTACCTCAGCTTTGGGAAGAAGGAGACAATAGCTAAAAGGAAGAAGAAAAAAAAAAAAGTACAATTCATCTTAATTAGAAAAGTTTCCATTCCCTCTAACAAGCAGTGCTCCCACAGCACAGCTGGAGTAAAGAGGCTGATTAGGATAGCCTACAATTACAGCAACAATCAAAAAACCTACCAAACGTCAAGCACAGCTCGGTGAAGGTAAATGCAGTTTGGAGGCTCTCTCACAGAAAGTGAGTTGTTGCTCAAACCCAGAGCAACTGGGCCAAAATGTTGCTGTGGTTATAGAGGTGACCACATTCCAGGAAACAAGCTTCTGGGATAATTTTTCTTTGATATTAAAAAAAAGAAATATTTTCCATTCAACAGGAACATTGGCATATAATTCTGACTAATACTAAAAATCTCTGCAGGACTGCTTAGGCCTGAAAGTTGCAAACCTTCCAATAGTTAATAAAGAACAGGAACAGAAGACACAAATGTGCACACTGTACATAGTCACAGATCTGACCAAATCCTACAATGACCAGTAAGATTTGCCATCTTTTCTGTAGCAGACCAGTAAATGGTTGTTTGTTGACAGCTTTTTTAAAGCAGGATTCACAAGCTTCCCAAAACTTTTCAAACCTTTGCACTTTTTTGATGAAAGTATTATTTTTCCGTTATTACCAGTGAAAGACTTGTCTCTGCAATGAAATAGCTTGCTGACCTCTTCATTTGCATAGTGAGGAATCCCTTGAAGATTCCTTTGATTAAGGCCCAGATCCAATGCTTATCCTACCAAGGTCTATTTGTGAGGGCAACTGGCCACTCTATCTTGGGAAAAATTTCAGAAGTGGGTTCTTGGAAAGTGCCTCAGTAAGGTAAGTCATGACAAAAGATAGGTAAAAAAAAAAAGTTATATTTTCTTAAATCAATCTCTGATGGCCTCAGAAAAGACTGGGTAGAAAATGGTGAACAGTGACAGTTTTAAAACACGTGTAGTCCACTCCTTTCTCTTCCCAGGTTTCTGTTGGACTTCTATTTATTTAGTTAGTTATTCCAAAAATGTAATCCTTTATTCTCCTGTCTAACACGTAAAATTCTGAACTGGTACTGGCTGCTGGTGATCTTGCCCTCCCAATCCACTGCTCTTGTACACAATGGATCACACACAACCTCCAACTCCACCTCATGCACTGAGAGCACTGAAGAGTTAACAAAACCGATAGGACTGAGTTAATCACTGTCATACTGGAAAAAGATTCCATCTTTCCACACTCCTAGTTGTATTTATTGGATATTTATCTTGGTTAATATTTACATCCACCACAGCTGGCACAGCTCAAACCTCTTGGAGCTTTAACTACACCTCAGACCTCTCCATGCAAGGAATCAATAAAACTGGTTCATGAAAAGCATCATTCATTAAACCTAGCTCTCAGATACAAGATTGCAGTTGATAAAATAATTTTGTTGACCTGTCCTTCGCTAACTGCCTGTTATGTTTGGCACAGTGGATTAATTCATTATTTGCTAGAACCCAACCTTTCCATATGTTTTAACCAGTAGCAAGATATTCTGAAGGGGCCCATTTGAATGTTTTGGTTATAAAAAACATGTTGTGCTATTAAAATAGGGCTGAATTCTGGCAAAGACTAAGGCTATAAGCAGTATCTTCAACTATTTTTGGTGAACAATTGGTGAACTATTTTTGGTGAACAAGTAACCTTAAAATCTGATGACCAGAAATAATAGTTTGCATGCATAAAGGTAATAAAAACCTAAAATAACTTCAGATTCAGTTAGTTATATTAGTCTTTGACCAATAAATAGTGATAATCACTCTTAAATCAATTACTATGTAATTACCGAGTCAATAGGAATGCAGTTAAATATTGATAAGTGTCTAAAAGTTCTGTCAGGACATATTGACAACTTGAGAAATGAACACGGGCTTGTGCAAAAGGAAAGCTTTCATTGCTTTGATGGAAAGCAGGTTGAGTTTACATTCTTGTTACTAGTTAGACGTGACGATTGATGAAGGCCGCCTCTGCCCTGTTGGCATGGGGTGGTGAGGATGTCTAATCCAAAGATTTTAAAAAAATATATATATTAATAAAGTGATATCGGGAAAAGAGTATTTATGTCCAGAAGGGTCACTGCTGTTTCTGCTTAGCATTCTCTGATGTTGCAAAGGTAGTCATGGTAGCCCGCAGGAACACTCACTGGAGTGGCTATGTGTACAAATTATGAATTAAGAGTCCTTTTATTTTGATGGATATAAGCAAAATAGCTCCAAGAATTTTAGCTCCAAGGATCTGGAGCAGCAGTTTGCGTGGCAGGGCGTGGCAGGGAGGGCGCCGACCCGGGGCATTTGCTGTTCCCAACTCTCAGGGCACCATGGCCAACACCCGCCTGAGAGCGAAGGCTGCAGCTCCGGCCGGGAGCTCTGCACCGGCTCCCCCGCCGCGGTCGATGCCCCCGTGCAGTCGGAGCAGCCGAGGGGAGAGGCTGCGGTGCAGAGCTCGGGCTGCAGCAGGGCCTGGACCCCACTGCCGGGGCAGGGGCAGACGCAGTCCTGACTGCAGAAGGTGTGCGCGGGTGGAGGGGTTCCTGCGGCAGGGGCTGAGCTGCAGGAGGCCGTCAGGAGGCTGCGGGACATCAGGGAGACTGAGAGGGAGCTGGATGCCTGGTTCCAGGCACAGTCTGCACCGGAACCGCAGCGCCGGGTCCATCAGCCAAAACCCCCACACCGACACATGAGGTAGGTAAGCAGGCAAACGATGCCGAGCAATGGAAGCTCGTGAAGGCAAGGGGCAGCAGGAGGAAGACACTTCTCCCAAACCCAGAGGGGCCCCTGCAGAACCACTTTGCCGCTCTGCAGGCTGAAGAAGCAAGACCCTGCACCTCGGGAGAGGCAGTGGAGCTGAGCAAGGCAGCCTGACCTGCTTGCATGACAATCAGTCCAACCAAGAAAAGGT
>WHYT01000354.1:29690-44468 GCA_009806455.1 Tetrax tetrax
AAATAGCTCCAAGAATTTTAGCTCCAAGGATCTGGAGCAGCAGTTTGCGTGGCAGGGCGTGGCAGGGAGGGCGCCGACCCGGGGCATTTGCTGTTCCCAACTCTCAGGGCACCATGGCCAACACCCACCTGAGAGTGAAGGCTGCAGCTCCGGCCGGGAGCTCTGCACCGGCTCCCCCCGCGGCGGTCAATGCCCCCGTGCAGTCGGAGCAGCGGAGGGGAGAGGCTGCGGTGCAGAGCTCGGGCTGCAGCAGGGCCTGGACCCCGCTCCCGGGCAGGAGCAGACGCAGCCCTGACTGCAGAAGGTGTGCGCGGGTGGAGGGGCTCCTGCGGCAGGGGCTGAGCTGCAGGAGGTAGTCAGGAGGCTGCGGGACATCGGGGAGACTGAGAGGGAGCTGGATGCCTGGTTCCAGGCACAGTCTGCACCGGGACCGCAGCGCCGGGTCCATCAGCCAAAACCCCCACACCGACACATGAGGTAGGTAAGCAGGCAAACGATGCCGAGCAATGGAAGCTCGTGAAGGCAAGGGGCAGCAGGAGGAAGACACTTCTCCCAAACCCAGAGGGGGCCCTGCAGAACCACTTTGCCGCTCTGCAGGCTGAAGAAGCAAGACCCTGCACCTCGGGAGAGGCAGTGGAGCTGAGCAAGGCAGCCTGACCTGCTTGCATGACAATCAGTCCAACCAAGAAAAGGTGATGGGTGATAGCAGTGGGCAACTCTCTTCTGAGGTACGGAGGCAGCCATCTGCCGATCCGGCGCGCTCTCCAGAGAGGTGTGCTGTCTGCCCGGGACTCGTGTCAGGGATGTTACTAAGGGAGTACCAAACCTTGTACGGCCCACAGACTATTATCCACTGTTGGTGTTTCACATGGGCGTCAGTGATGCAGCCAGGAGCAGCCTGAGGAGCATGAAGAGGAACTTCGGGGCCCTGGGAGCAACAGTTAAGCACTCTGGGGCGCAGGTGATCTTTTCATCCGTCCTCCTGGTCAAAGGGAAGGGGCCTGAAAGGGCCAGTCAAATCTGGCAAGTCAACAAACGGCTACAGTAGTGATGCCACAGCCAGGGCTTCGGCTACTTAGACCAGGGAACTTGCTTTGAGAAGCCTGGTCTGCTGGGGGGGGCAGCGTGCACCTAAGTCAGAAGGGGAAGAGCGTCTTTGGCCAAAGGCTTGCCAGGCTCGTCAGGAGGGCTTTAAACTGGTGTTGCTGGGGGAGGGAGAGCCTGACCCAGACCACTGCTGTCAGCATGGCGCCAGTGCCAGCACCAAGTGCCCAGAGGCCGGGGAAGGATCGCAGGTAAGCGCGAGAGCACCTAAAATGCAGCCCAGAGTAATTCCTATTGCTCCAGCCAGCGAGCTGGTTTTGTCAGGGGCCCAGCTGAAGTGTCTCTATACCAACGCAGGCAGCATGGGGAATAAACAGGAAGAGCTGGAGATGCGTGCACACGGCAGGGCTATGACCCTGTTGGCATAATGGAGATGTGGTGGGATGACTCCTATGACTGCAGCATTGGCATGGAGGGGTACAGGCTTTTTAGGAAGGACAGGAAGGGAAGACGAGGAAGGGGTGTCACTCTCTACGTCAGCAACTGGCTGGAGTGCGTGGAGCTCTGCCTGGGAATTGGGGAGGAGCTGACAGAGAGCTGATGGGTCAAGATCAGAGGACTGGGACGGACAGGGGACTTTAAGGTGGGGGACGTTACAGGCCACCTGGGGGACGTTACAGGCCGCCTGGCCAGGAGGACAGAGCAGATGAGGCACTCTACAGGCAGACAGGAGCAGCCTCGCGGTCACGAGGCCTGATCCTCATGGGGGACTTCAACCACCCCGACATCTGTTGGAGAGACAACATGGCAGGGCACAGGCAGTCCAGGAGGTTCCTGGAATGCATGGAGGACAACTTCCTCCTGCAAGTGATAGAGGAGCCAACAAGGAGGGGTGATATGCTGGACCTTGTGCTCACCAACAGGGAGGGGCTGGTGGAGGACATGGAACTTAAGGGCACCTTTGGCTGCAGTGACCATGAGATGGTGGAGTTCAAGGTCTTTATGGTAGCAAGGCAGGTACACAGCAAGCTCTTTGCCCTGGACTTCAGGAGAGCAGACTTTGGCCTCTTCAGTGATCTACTGGGTGAAGTGCCATGGGATGCAGCCCTGGAGGGAAGAAGGGCCCAAGGAAATTGGTTGATATTCAAGAATCACCTCCTTCAAGCTCAGGAGCAATGTATCCCAGTGAAGAACAAGTCAGGCAAAAAGGCCAGGAGGCCCACGTGGATGAACAAGGAGCTCCTGGACCAACTGAAAATCAAGAAGGAAGCCTATAGAGGGTGAAAGCAAGGACAGGTAGCCTGGGAGGATTACAGAGACATTGTCTGGGAGGCCAGGGATCAGGTAACGCAGGCTGAAGTCCTGACGGAATTGAATCTGGCCAGGGATGTCAAGGGCAACAAGAAAAGCTTCTACAGGTATGTCAGGGACAAAAGGAAGTCCAGGGAGAATGTAGGGCCCCTCTAGAAAGAAATGGGTGACCTAGTTACCTGGGACATGGAGAAGGCTGAGGTGCTCAGTGACTTTTTTGCCTCAGTCTTCACCGACAAGGGCTCTAGCCACATCGCCCAACCTGTGGAAGGCACAAGCAGGGACTGGGAGGATGAAGAACCGCCCACTGTAGCAGAAGAGCAGGTTCAGGAACATCTGAGGGACCTGAAGGTGCACAAGTCCATGGGACCCGATGAGATGCATCAGTGGGTCCTGAGGGAACTGGCAGATGAAGTTGCCAAGCCACTGGCCATCATATTTGAGAAGCCGTGGTGGTCTGGTGAGGTTCCTGCTGACTGGAAGAGGGGTAACATAACCCCCATTTTTAAAAAGGGGAGTAAGGAAGACCCGGGCAACTACAGGCCGGTCAGCCTCACCTCTGTGCCTGGCAAGGTCATGGAGCAGATTCTCCTGGAAACCATGCTGAGGCACATGGAGAGCAAGGAGGTGGTTGGTGACAGCCAGCATGGCTTCACAAGGGCAGATCATGCCTGACCAATTTGGTGGCCTTCTATGACGGGGTCACAGCATCGGTGGACAAGGGACGGGCAACGGATATCATGTACCTGGACTTGTGCAAGGCATTTGACACTGTCCCGCACAACATCCTTCTCTCTAAACAGGAGAGGCATGGGTTCGATGGATGGACCACTCAGTGGATAAGGAGTTGGCTGGATGGCCGCACTCAGAGAGTGGTCAACGGCTCGATGTCCAAGTGGAGACCGGTCACGAGTGGCGTCCCTCAGGGGTCCGTGTTGGGCCCGGCCCTGTTCGACATTTTTGTTGGTGACACGGACAGTGGGACAGAGTGCACCCTCAGCAAGTTTGCTGATGACACCAAGCTGTGTGGTGCCGTTGACACGCTGGAAGGGAGGGATGCCATCCAGAGGGACCTGGACAGGCTGGAGAGGTGGGCCCATGCAAACCTCATGAAGTTCAACCAGGCCAAGTGCAAGGTCCTGCACGTGGGTTGTGACAATGTCAGGCACAAATCCATGCTGGGCAGAGAATGGATGGAGAGCAGCCCTGAGGAGAAGGACTTGGGAGTGCTGGTGGACGAGAGGCTCAACATGAGCCGGCAATGTGCACTTGCAGCCCAGAAGGCCAACGGCATCCTGGGCTGCATCAAGAGGAGCGTGGCCAGCAGGTCGAGGGAGGTGATTCTCCCCCTCTACTCTGCCCTGGTGAGACCCCACCTGGAGTACTGCGTCCAGTTCTGGAGTCCCCAACATAAGAAGGACATGGACCAGTTGGAGAGGGTGCAGAGGAGGCCACGCAGATGCTGAGAGGGCTGGAGCAGCTCTGCTGTGAGGCCAGGCTGAGAGAGCTGGGGCTGTTCAGCCTGGAGAAGAGGAGGCTCCGGGGAGAGCTGATAGCGGCCTTCCAGTGCCTAAAGGGACCTACAGGAAAGATGGGGAGAAATCCTTCAGCAGGGCCGGTTGTGATAGGACGAGGGGCAATATTTTTAAAACAGAGGGAGGTAGATTCAGATTAGACATCAGGAAAACATTTTTTACACTGAGGGTGGTGGAGCACTGGCTCAGGTTGCCCAGAGAGGTGGTGGATGCCCCATCCCTGGAAATGTTAAAGGCCAGGTTGAACGGGGCTCTGAGCAACCTGATCTGGTTGGAGATGTCCCTGCTCCTGGCAGGGGGGTTGGAGTCGATGACCTTTGAAGGTCCCTTCCAACCCAAACCAGTCTTTGATTCTATGATTTACACAGTCTTCACAATCACACAAAGTCAAGACACATTATAATTATACCCAGCTTGGTTTTGTGATGCTGAGTGACCAACTTTGTTCCATCAAAGTGGAACAGTCGCCCTTACTCTGTTCTTCAATTTATGACAAGTCTCTTTGTTCCCACAATTCTGAGCTATTCGTGTTCCCATTTGTTTAATGACATCATTGTGTTGAAGGGAATGCCCTTTACCATTCCTTTTGTACCTAGCGTATTAATAATTGGTATCTAGGTGCTAATATCATTTGAATGAAACAGGCTCAATTTTATCTGCAGCCACAGGGAAATACACAGGAACAGAGAACAGCACTATTTGTTGTTAGATTTGGTTCACATGAGAGACATTATTACGGTCAGCTGCAGGTAGCACTACCTGTTAAGATTATGTCAGCAGTGTCATTGTAACTTTCTGTGTCTTTCACGCACATAACTCTTTGAAACATTCTCCTTCTCTAGTGGTATTTTCCTTCTTTGTGTCAGCCCAGGGGCAAACGTTTTCTATCAAGTTTCAGCTAAATCAGTTCAATCACTTCACTTTACCAAAAGATTAAGCTTCACCTCCCTCTTAACCCCTGTAATAAATATTAAGGCACAGTTTTGTCCTTGCAGGAACTGCTGAATGAACCTTTCAGGCTAGCCCTCAAGACCAGTTTTGTGCTTGCCCTTTCATGCCTGGCATTCAAACGCAAATCTTGTGAGGACCATCTTCCTCCACCTGCTGAAACAGATGATGCCTTCAGGAGGTCAGTGGTGGGTACAGAACACGAGAAGCCGCTGTGCAGAGCTTGGTTCAGGAGTTTCTGACAAGAAATCTCCCGTGGCTCTGTGAACCTGGTGCATGTTTTAAACCCTGCTGCTGGAAAATTGCTCTAGAGAGTCCTGAAAAGCCTTGTGGATCCTGACAGCTGAGGAGCAGCCTTCCTAAATCACAACTCCAGTTTTCCTTCTGTCTCAGGAGCCTAAACACTCCTAATTGTCTCAGTACCCCACAGCTGCTCACGGATTTGGTTGGTATCGTGTTGTTCAGCAAATAAAGGATGAATGGCCCCCTGCACAGTGACAGCGGCCCTTCAGCTCCCTGGGGCTTAGGTGACCTTTGACAAGATGTGCAAGGAAGGAAAAAACAAAAAATGGAACAGGCTGGTGCAGAACATTAAATCCAAGTACATTGCCCACTGATACGCAAAATATGTCTTAGTTTATAACCTGCTTATCTTGTTGAATTCCCTCCCAATAGGGGAAAAAAGAAGCACTTTTACAGTTCAGTTTTGTTTCCATGACTTATTTCTTCTGGAAGCTTCAACAATGAGAAAGTCCAGTCTTGCCTGGATGGTCAATAATTCTGAGAGGGAAACAACTGACATCCTCAGTAGGAGAGAGAACGAACTGATAAACAGGCTAGGGCACAGACACAGCACACCCTTGTAAAGATATGAGCTATTTTTTGGTTACTGTTAAGTTGATCTGGCTCCTGAATTACAACACAAACAGCAAACTGGCTACCAAAATTCAAGAATATTGATGCAGACAGTGTGCCACAGCTCTGACAAGCACAGCAAGCAAACTTTCCTGACTGTGGACTATCACCTCACAGAGTGAGGAAGTACAACTAAGACTCCAGTACCTTATTTAGATTCAGAATGTGAACAGGATTATTTTCTATCTGGAACAGGCTCTCCATCTTCAATCATTGCCATCAATGAAAAAGTCAGTCTAACAGGGATGAACGTTACTATTTCTAACATGCAGAATTTTTTTTTTAAATCTCAAGGATTTTTTATAATTCTACTTAAAACTTCAGTTGTGTCAGACTACAGTCTCTTTTTAGCAACTGTATTTGGACATCAGCGTGTTAAACGATAGTTTACTATGCTTTAGGAACCATTTAAAACCCCCAATGAAACAATAAATTATAGATTAATGTCTATGCTAATGAGATCCCCATTTAAATTGACAAAGAGCCCGTTAGTAAAAAAAACAGATAGGAACTCAATAGTTACAAATTTTTCCACTTTTCCATCTATAATAATAAAGCATGTGCTTCTAAAAGAGTAAAATCTAAATGTGCTATCCTTATCCAGGTAATGCAGTAAGTAGTAGTTAAGACAGATTGTGCCTTTAAAATCAGGTTGAATTCAGCCTCCTGAAAGCATACAGGTTATATTTGCAGATTAAAAGAAAGATCTAAGTGACTTAGGGAAGATCACAGATGTGATCTTTATGTGTTTCTAAACAGGTAGAAGTAAAGATACCTCATACGTTTTAATAACTCCAGATAACAGATGACAAAGTAATACTGAAAATAATACTGAAGCATCCATGAAACAAAGTACGACATCAAAACAGCATCCATTCCTATGCCCCTCATCAAATCAATCTGACACAGAATTTTCAGTGTTGGTCTCGAACTGGAAGTGTGAAATATCCCTCAGCCATTTCTATTTCCCAGTGTATGCTTGGACTAGGAAGGCTATGGATGAGCATCTCAAAGGTGGTTGATGCTTTCAAAAATATCTGATTAAGTTTATTGTTTTCGAAAATCATGTAAGACCTCTATATCTATCCTCATTTGGAAAAATTAAAAAAACCCTACAGTACAGAGTTTCTGATGTTATTGAAATAGTAAACTAACTCGCTCTGAGGAGAGCAGTGGTGATTTCAGCCAGCACACTTACTGTTTATTTAAATGAAAACCTTGATGGTCGAAAAAGAACATGTGAAACTTTGGAGTTTGAAAATACCTAACCACTGAACAGATCACCTTCAAATCTGACTTGTCTCTTACACTTCATTAACATAAGCTTCGCATATTGGACAAGAAAGTGTTTTTTTAATGTAGATTTTAATACATTCTTACTATTAAAATATGCATTATGTAATATGGGATATGCAGCTTAGCCACATTACACTTAGAACAGCCCAACTTTCTAAAATATTCTGATTTTTGAGTGCCTGATATTACACTGCTAGCACTGCATTAATGTAGCATTTTGAAGCTCAGACTGTTTGTATTTATTATTAAATTTCTAGAAGTGAGTCTACTCCTTTAGAAGTGCAGAGAAGTATTCAATATATACCCTGATACTTCTGCTAGGCCTTTGCTTTTCAAAGACTGACTTGCAAAACCAAAAGAGGCGTGACACTCTTCTACAAGCATGACAGGGAACCTGTTCAATATTTACGACCTTTAGATGTAAAAGTGCTCTTTATCAGCTCCTGTTTTGCATTCTGTTCAGCTAAAGTCACACCACAGGTCAGCTAAAAAGTCCATCACTAGTACCGGATAAATGAGCAGCTATCGGCATATGGGAAAGACTGGAAGTATCACAGCAGTCTAAGTGGATAAAGCATAGGATTTGCTTTTGCAGGAAAAGACAGAGTCTTTTGAAAATTACTAATAAGGAGTGAATTAATTTGTGCTTTGCACAGAATATCTACTTTAATAAGAAAGAGACAGAGGATGAGCTTCAGCTGTGTGATTTTTAGGGACAACTGCAGATGGGAGGTTTAACGTTGCATTCAAGACTACAGCTTGGACCATTTGTCGGTCACGTATGCTTTCTTCCACTGGTGTCCAGATTTCACTAGGCCTTGGCATGCATACCTTCACAATATATCTGGTTCATGTGTTTTTGACAAAAATACGAAGTCTGCCGTTGTCCCAGCTCCTCCACTGTAGGGTTGGAAGCACGACACAGCGGGCTGTGTGCTTCAGGGGCTGGGTCAGCAGCACAGCAGAGATGAAGGCCTGTGGAAATGTCACATTTGTGCTAGCACAGTGCTAAATCTGAGGAGATCCACCCTCCATGGGAACAGTCTTTCTTGAATGAACTGCACTGGTCTGAATCCCTAGCAGGTAAGAAAGGCCCACACCCTAAGTAATTCAAGGTTTCTAAAGATGGCTTCTGGTTGTTTTCTTTAACAGCATGTTAATTTTGCAGAAAGCAATAGGAAAGGTTTGACTGTTAATCAAGTAACAGTTTACTTTAAGTAGTCTTTTCAAAGTGGAAGTTTTTGCCTCCTTATCTTGTCTGGAATTGCTTTTTCTGTCTGCCTGGGAAGCAAACACGCACAGGCCTGTGAAGCGCCAGCTCAGCTTGCCCAGGGTAGAAAAGCTGCCCAACACTACTCCAGCAGCAAACCGGCACCGTAAAGTGGTTGGACACTTTAAAGCTCCCCTGCACAAGTACAGCTTCAGGCCCATGTATGTTCAGCAACAGGAATCATATTGACATTCAATCATATGAATGTCCCAAAAATAAGGACTGTTACAAACAAAAGGTGGAAATACTTTCCAGTCCAAAAGGAGGTAAGAGATGCTGGTCTCATCAGGTTCTGCTCAGCAAGTTTAAAAACAAGACCTTTCTATTTTCAGTTAAAGGATATTATTTTCCACAGAGTTAGGAGGTAAATATTAATTATACAGGATGCTGGGGCCTCACAAGAAATACATGTTTAAAAACAGTGCTGGGTTTGAGTTTATGCTTCTGTCTTTTCTGCCACATATACATGATCTAATGGCACTCCTAAGGACTTCAGATCCGCTCCTATGTCTTTTTTTCAAATCACAGGTCAAGTGAATAGAATAATTTTACAGTTTGAGAGTTGGCCACAGGGAAATCACTGCAGTCCCTTTTCAGCAGGGAACATTCGTCATAAGTTTTTGATAATACTGACAGGCTCCAGTGTACATGGGCAACTTTCTACAGACAAAAGGAGGAATAGACAGGAGGCTCAAAATCCAGCACTATGCTAGAAAAGATTTTAAATGTTCCACAAAAATCTTGTCTTAGCAAATCTCTCTGTTAATTGAAAATAAAAAATTCATATTATTAACTCATCATCACTCCAGTAATTTTTTAAACAAGATAAATCTGCTCCAGGTCTCAGCACAAAACAAAGTATCTGTCATCTTTTTATTCATCACACATTTTCTCACAAAGCATACTCAATGATTTAATCCAAGTGCTAATCATTCAAGGCTATAAAATTGATTCAAAACAGAGGCTAGTGTACAAGTGTATTCTGACTTCACCTATGGAATGCTAATGCATTCAACTGCACAGATTTTTTCATGGTAGATTTTGACTTGACTTTGAGCAAAGGCTAAACACAACATTCCTGACTAAGCTAATGCTAGGCATCCACATGTAAATCACAGCGACAATGTGCAGTCAAGGTTTAAAGTGAGCAGCTTAAGGAAAAGTTCACTTCAGGAGGTTTTTAGTACCAGCATAAATAGCAATTGCTGTTTAAAATCTGGCATGGTACTATCGGCTTTGTACACTGAAGAGCCCTGAGCAAGAAGAGATTTCCAAAAGTGCCTTCTGTTTTTTTTTCTCCAATAGTAGGCTAATTACACAGAAAGCAGGCTGAAATGGGTACACTGGATGTCTTGGTGCACTCTATATTTTTCTATCTGAAAAGACTTGTATTTATTTCGCTGTATTGTTTTCAGTATTGGTGGCAGACATTTTCCCATAATGATTCCAGCAAGCCCTTCCCTGGGTACCCACTATGAAGATTAACCTTTTCACCAGGGCAGGCTTTGTTCCCATAGCTACAGGAGCCTGTACACCCTGCCCATGCCACTAGTGACATGTCACGGAGACGGTGACATAATCCTTTATTTGGCCTCTGGTTTAGACCTCAAGAAGCAATGTACTGCGTTCCTGCCTGAAACCTCCTGCTGGGACCTGACCGTCTGCTCTCACTTCATCACTATTTGCCCCTTTATGGACAAACAAATGTCACCCTGGGAACTTCCAAGACGTCCACGCAGATACATTAATCAGTCCCTTCCAACCCAAACCATTCTGTGATTCTATCATTCTATGATTCCACAACTGGATTTTAAGTTGGTATGCTTGGTTTTGGTTTTTCATCATGCACTCATTCTTCACAGATTCATTGGTATCATAGAGGGGTTTGGGTGGGAAGGGATCTTTAAAGGCCATTCAGGCCAACCCCCCCTGCCAGGAGCAGGGACATCTCCAACCAGATCAGGTTGCTCAGAGCCCCGGCCAACCTGGCCTTGAAGGTTTTTAGGTGTGTAATTTCTTCTTTCCACAAAGAAAGGTAATGACATAATGAATTCATCCTGATTTTCAACTAAGATAGAAATTACATGCATCATTTCTAGTAGTTAGGAACAGCAGGTGAAAAAGGAGGTGTTTTTGAAGGATATGCCTGCATTTGGTTTACATATTTCTGTGTGACAGTACTGGCCTAGAGAGAAGGAGAAAAGAAAATCTAACTTAAACATAGTGTAGATTAGTCAGAGTTATTCTTGTAGATATAAATATGTACACACACGAAGAAAGATATTTTTATGTCTGCAATTAGCTATCACTGTTTTCATGTTCAGTAGTACTCCTTCATTAGGGGTTATCCTAGCACAAATGAAAAGATAATTTGGTTCCAGATTGCTAAAATGCATAGAATGGAAAAGAAATAATTGCCAGCAGTGCTTACTGCTATCTTAAACAGCAATCTAGTAGGACAGAAAACAGAAGGAGTTCCAGTGCTATGCTTGACTGTTTCCTTTTATAGGCCAATGGCTTTGTAATCAATATTTAGGCATGACAGAAAATTGCCTTTGCTTCTCAGTTCATTTTGATCTTGCTGGAGTGGCTGTACAACACCACCACGCGAATATGAAAAGAGGCATCACCTGGTCCACCTATGCAGAGTACGCTTGTCAGTGTTCATGATTACAGAAGTCAAGCTGCTTTCAAGTCACATTTGAGACATCGAAAATGTGTGTCTTTTGATACTCTGCCAGTAGTGTATGGCTATATAACTAGCATGGCTACAGTACATCATAAAATTTTATTTCCTGCCGCAGAACATTTCATTGCTGTCAAAAAGGTAAAAAATATGCTAACAGCCCAGGGTTTCCCCTACATGCACTGAAATTTCTGAAACCATCCCTACAGCTACTATTTTTTCCCTCTTGCAACATTTGATGTACTCTATTTCTGAGGTGTGGGGGAAATTTATCTTTAGAAATGGATTATTTTCATATTGGTATCTAGGGAACAGCAGCTTCCGCAGATACGATTTAATTTGGGCCTCCTACGTGAGGCTTAGCCACAAGCTCGCTGCATGGCACTGCGAGTCTCTTGACTGGGAAATGTTGTGGGAACAACATTTATGTGGTTTATTAGATCTGTGTATTGCTGTACTCGAGCCCATTTCAGCAAGTACGCTGTACGGACCAGTACGGAGCGGGCCCGCTGCCAGCTCAGTTGTTTCGTGGTTGCCAAATGTACCGGGGCTAAAACGGAGCGAGTCTATTTGGGCGTCTGCTGCAGGGCTCTTAGTACAACACTGGAAGTCAGTGAGAAAGGGGCAGAGCAGTTGCTTCAGCTGTCAAGTGGTAAAATTAATTAGAGACTGATGCTGTGCCATCAGCACTGATTTTGACAGGAAAACAGCAGTTCTCGAAGTCTGCAGGAGCTGCAGTGAAGTTGTCCTGTGTCACCAAGTTGGCTGAAGATTTTTGTGGTAAATCTGTTGATAACAGAATCCCCCACACAGCTGGGCATTCCTTCCTACCATAACATTAAAAACCCCAGGTATGATCCCGTATTCGCTGTGGGCAGGCGCAAGCCTGTTGAATTTACTGCTTTTCCTCAGACCGTGCCCCGTGTAAATCCGACAAACCCACCAGCAGTTCACGCTGAAGTGCAGGGAAGCTGCAAAGCTCAGATCCATCCAGCGGCTGGCTCAGCTCTTCCCAGCAAGTCCTGCTGCCCCAAGGTTGAAGACAAAATAACTCGTATTTTCTCCTCACCTTCGGGAAGCAAAACTCAGGTCTGTGGCAGAGCACGACTCCTGTGCCAGGAAGATGTTCAGCTAGTCCTTCTGTCTGGGGGTAGGCTGCTGGGAGGGGGCTCTCCCTGCTCCGAAGGATCCCGCGTTCTCCACGGCAGCCTCCCCAGAGGTCCCTGGTGCAGCTTAAACCCCTCACCTGCCCCCAGGTATTTTTTTTTGGCTCTGTCAGGGATTTCTTGAAACACTGGCCCTCTCATTACTGGAGTTCTAATGCAACAGCTTTCTTCCACTCTTTGGGTGGTGTAAAATTCTTGGGAAAGGAACATCTTACATGAGTGGTCTCTAATTAAATTCTCCTTCCATCCAACCATAAGCAGTAAATAAGGCCTGACAGGTAAAGGTTTTCCATTTCTGGATTGAAAGAGGTTTCCTCCAACACCAAAAAGCCTGAAGAGACCAAAAAAAATCTCAAAAATACTTCCTAACTGAAAGTTTAATTTAAAACTTAAACTCAGTACATTTCATGTAGGAAAAATCAGAATTCTGTATTTTGATGAATTAGAAATGATTTCTTAAAATAGTCTTCAAAGTATACTGCTTTCTGAAGAAAAATTATTAGTTTCAGTGAACAGACAGTTTCTAGTAATTTTTTTAATGAAAAATTCCCAAGCAATTCTAATCAAGTAATAGTAATGTCACTTTTGAACTCCATTTGTGTGTCTCTGCTTTCTCCCAAGTCCACGAATGCTCCCAAGATTAGAGAGACGCCAAAAAGCCAAATTTTAGCATTTGCAAAAGGAAGCACAAAGGAGACCGGGACCCTTGTGTGAGTGCACACGTAACTGCCCTCCACACCGTATCTGACCGCACAGAAATACAGTGGGTTACAGGGAACTCATTTAAATAGAATCAACCAACTCATAATTTTTAAAAGAAAAATGAAGAGTCTTTGAAATACAGACTGCTGCAAAAGACATTCACTGGAAGAGTTCTCACCAACGTGAATTAAAATATCCCTATCTCGGTCCTGTCAGTGCTTGGAAGGACTCTTCCACTTCAAAGCCTGCTGTGCTTCCCCCCAGCAGTTGCAAATACTGACGGATAAGAGCAGCTAAGGGCTGGATTCTGGCTCACTTTGGCAAAAATGTGAAAAGCAAGTTCTTTCAGATTTTCCACTAGGCCTGCTGCCCCTTGGGCACATTTCCCTGCAAAAGCTGGGAAGAGCTTTCCAAGGACCTCTCACTGGCTGTAGCCTTTGAACTGGAGCGGAGCTCGGGCCATATCAACTCTTTATCTAAAACTGTCAGTCCAAAGGACACAGCAGTGTTTTGAGCCTTGTGTGTTACTGTTGCCTTATTTTATGTGCATCAGCTCTGGATGTCTTCTGTCAATACCACACAAACACTTTTATTTGGTTTGGTGGTCTCCTCATTAAGAAAGTACAATAGCACGTACCTAATCCCTGCTAGGAAGCCTGGTTTAAACTCAGACCTCAGAAAGCTACATTTGAGCTGAAACCAATCTCTGTGTCTGGGGGTTTGCAGCTAGTCATAATATTTCTATTTTTATTGTCATTGTGTCTTTTTACAAATTCCTCAGTACATGCAGAATAAATACATCCAATTCCCCGTAGAGTTTTTCAGTACAATAGACATTTATGACAAGTAAATTGCCAAGAAAACATTTACGATGCATATAATTTTCACCTTAAATCAGACCTTTAAAATAGAAGAAATTTCTTCAGAGGTTCACAATTTTTACAGCAAAAGCTTGAGAAAAGAGTGTTTCTCTTCTGACAAACAAAGAAATAAGATAATTGCAGGGCTGCTGCAAACTATTTGGCTAAATCTGCTCGCCATCTTTGAGATTATCCCTATGGTAGGTTCAACTTTTTCTCATAAACCTTAAAGCGGCTATTAGGTGAATAATAAATACTGAGCCTGGAGAAATACTCCTATTTGGCCATGAAGCCAAGAGAATATTAGTATGTTACAGTTTTCATCTCAGGAGCTAATGGAAAGGCAGGTTAACTGAAAAAGAAAATTACTGGATCGTGTTCTGTATGAATACAACATGAGTCTTCAACTAAGAATGGAAGACTCTTGCAGGGAATCAATCTACTCTTATTTTAATAATGTAGCATCCTCTTATTTTTCTAGCCAGCAAGTTATAAGTCCAAAGAAAAGAAAAATTCAGAGATAGGAATGGCAGTCATCTAGCTACATTGGTACTTCTGAAATATTTCCCCTTGAGTTTTAATTCAATGCAAGACCAGACACCTAGAAATCTGGAAAATCGGCAGGCAACCCAAGAAGAGTACAGGGAGCTTGTAAGGTCACATAGAGAGGAAATTACAAAGGCAAAAGCCCAGCTAGAACTCAATCTGGCCACTTGAGCCCCGCCCCCATGAAATAAAACACCACTGTTGTTAAGGATAACAAGAAATGTTTCTACAAACACATCAACCACAAAAAGAGAGCCAAGGAGAATCTCCACCCTTTATTGGATGCAGGGGGGAACATTATCACCAGGGATGAAGAGAAGGCTGAGGTCCTTAATGCCTCCTTTTCCTCAGTCTTTAATAGCCAGACCAGTAATCCCCAGGGTGTTCAGCCCCCTGAGCTGGAAGACGGGGACAGAGAGCGGAATGAAACCCCCACAATCCAGGAGGAAGCAGTTTTTGACCTGCTACGCCACATGGACACGCACAAGTCTATGGGCCG